>JALPQI010020287.1:0-17130 GCA_025490895.1 Thaumatotibia leucotreta
TAATACCATTGTTCTCTCTTAATGTGAACTTATCGCCATCACTTGAGGGAACACATTCTACACGCCACCATGTTCTTATTAAGTTAGCAGAAAGAAGTCAATTTCATTAATTAAATTAGTTTTACAAATCGTTTACTAAATATAGGCGTTGTAGAAGAGTAATAATCCACTCAAATATGGATACTCGATAGTTACAACTGAGGGTCCACCTTTAACCGATTGTAACTTCGGAGTGGCTACTTTTAGTACTTTTACAAATTAGAGGTTGAATCTACTTACAATTGTTTGAGAACTTTTATTTAAGCCGCGGACCCTCAATGGGAATGAACTTAAAGTGTTGGCTTCCCAGTGAAAATTTGAAATATAATTATTAATACATCTTTAGTGTAGCAACACTGGTAATGTCGCTGTTTCACTCGAGCAGTGTTGCCAGATGCCCCGCATTCTGCATTTCCTTTATTGATCCACAATCCGCTTAATGGATATGCAATTTTGACACGATAGTTTGAAGCGTCGACGTGGCTCAATGTAATCAAAATAACATCTGGTTTTTTATTAAAGTGCCATTAGAACATTGACGAGGAAGACTTAAAAGTTAAAACATTGTTTTTTTTAGTTAAAAATATTTTTGCATTTCTGTATCTGGCAACACTGCACTCGAGTGACCGAGTCAATCCGCTCAGTGCCTTTCATATGCTTGGTGTGAATGGAGTCCTCAATGTGTATCAACTGTGTAATATATTCCGTGTAATAATAGTACATTACTATAGAGGACGGGAAACAAAGGGTTACAGGCCAAGTAGATATATCTGGCCGAAGGAACTGAGGCCAGATAGGAATACGCGGCCTGTAACCCTGTTTCTCGCCGAGATTTGTATAGTGCTTTTCTCAAACTTGCCATGAAATAAAACGAACTGATTTCGCCGAACCATACTATTTGATTTGTAAATAAATCAATAGTACAGTATCGTACAACATTTAAAAAAAACATTCGCGCCTAACTTTTTTTTTTAATCTGTTTGAGGTATCCTTTTACCTGGTGGTACCTATAGACATTATATCTTAGGTTATTTTTTTTTCTGTGGCTGAATGTCAAGACATGTGGCAAAATTTGACGTTTCAAAACAAAAGACAGTTTGTTTGCAGTCCTAGGTGTGAAATAAATACATGAAATCTCTTTACATATCATCTTAGCATATGCCACCGGATACATAGTATTTCCGGGTTTAATTTAAAGTAAGTAACATCAACATTACGTAGCAAGTTTGAGAAAAATAAAATACGATCGGTGTAACAGGTATTTTATTCATCCAGGCACAGGTAGGTAATTGAAAGTAAGAATGCGAAGCTAATTTTAATAACATATATTATTAGGTTTGGAATTTGTTATCTGTGTTAACCCATATTTATGATCATATTAATCATTGGAGTTGATTACAATAGGCATGTTTTTAGGGTTCCGTAGTAAACTAGGAACCTTCATAGTTTTGCCATATCCGTCTGTCTGTCTGCAGCATAGTTCAAAGGCCATTAGTAAATTCTAGAAATTTGCTTTTTGGTACATGGTAAATAACATTTACCCTTTTAAGTTCTTTCCAATATATGAAATACAATTTGTGTACAAAAATTACTGCAATCTACGTTTTAGTAATCATTTTTTCGTGTATAATGTTATGTGAAATTATTTATTTTAAATTCAGTCAACATCCCTATTCTTAATGCTCATATTTACCTCCTAATGCGTCTATACGCATAGTTAATAGGAGAGGCCTACGTCGCAGTAGACTATCATAGGCTGATGATGATGATGATGTTGATATTTATCTCAAGCTTATAACAAATTACAACAGATTATTTTCAATTGCCACTTGATTTATATTATATATTAGCTATTAAAATTAATATTTTATTTTATTTTATTTATTAGACATCAAACAAACAACATTCAATAAATGTACAAACAATAATAATAACAAAGCTCAGACAGGTATTAAGATAAAATGTTATACAAAACAAGTGTGTTCAGCATGATTAAAAAGAGAGAATGAAAATGAAAGAGTGAATAATAATAATTTTGCTAATATACCTAAGTAATTTGTTACATGCTACATTTAGCATCGAGAAGTATGCAATCATGCCCTCAAAAGTGTGGTTGAGATTCGAAAAGAAGAAAAAAGACGGTTCAGTGATGAAGCTGAGGATACAAGATCTGCCTCAGGAGCGAACTGCTGAAGCCGTTGAGCTGATGATGAAGTACTTTGTCACAGAGGAGCCTTATCGGAAAGCTACAGGTTTGTGCAAAGTGTGTTCATTTTTACTTTTTTGAAGCCAAGTCTTGAAGTGGAATCAGTCGCTGGTGCCACAAAATCGCTTGTAATCAAACGTAGGTAACTGAACTTCACGTAGTTCCGCTTAAGTGCATATTACATTAATTAGATATGCTAACTTCACGCAGCTGTAGTGAACTCAGGCACCATTGCACAAATTTTTGCCGTGTCACCATTTGGCCGTAGGCCTCTCTTATCTTATGTGATGATGATGATGATGAGTCCGACCGATTTCGGCCATGGCGACCACTTCGACTCCTAATCGGTATTTTTGCGCTCATGCGCTCGCAGATGGCTAATATAACCTATCTTTGCGGCGAAACTCCGTGCACATTGAGGACACGTAAGTACCCTGTTTACATAATTATATGTGATAGCAGCAGGTGGACGGGCCTTGAGCTGGTCGCGTTTGACGTCAAGGTCAATTTTACGTTGATCCTCGAACTCCCGCACCTTGTTGTTAACCAACCTGCGCCATTCTGGCCGCTGTGCTGCCAGACGCTCCCATCGAGAGGGCTCTATATTACAATTCTTCAAGTGACGTTTTTGGACATCCTTGTACCGGAGGAGTTGACCGCCATGCTGTCGCTTGCCCTCCTCCAGCTCAGAGTATAATATACGCTTTGCCACTCTCTCCTCCGCCATACGCGATACGTGACCACACCACCGAAGCTGCCGACGCATTAAATAAGATTCAATGCCACCAACATTGGCTCGTCGCAGAATATCGGTATTACGCACTCTGTCGGACCATCTAATCTTCATGATGGCACGGAGGCATTTGAGGTGGAAACGATCCAGAGTGCGTATGTGGCGACGATACACGCACCACGTCTCGGAGGAATATAAGAGGTTTGGCAGCACAATTGCCATGTAGACCGATATCTTGGTGGCCAACTTAAGATCGTGTGAGCAGAAGACCTTGGAACACAGCTTGCCAAATGCTGCAGCTGCAGCACCAAGCCTGCTGTTGATCTCAGCATCAAGGTCACACTTAGTTGTTACAGTGTTTCCCAGGTAGCGAAACTTTCCGACCTGCTTCAGCACGTCGTCACCAAGCTTTATGACCAGTGTCTCGTGCCCGTGATTATCCAGGGACATCACCTCTGTTTTCGTGACACTGATCTTTAGGCCGAACTTACAGCAGGCATGGTGAAAAGCGGACATCAGCTGTTGCAGGCCGTCTGCGGATTCTGCTAGGAAGCACAAGTCGTCAGCATACATAATCTCAGAGATCAATGCATACGAGACTTTTGTATGGGCCTTAAGTCTAGCCAGGTTGAAAAGACTGCCGTCTGTTCGGAAGCGGATGCGGACTCCTTGGGAAACTGTTTGTAAGACCTCTCTAACTGCCACTGCAAAGTACAGAGCGAACAGAGTCGGTGCTAATACGCAACCTTGCTTCACCCCACAGGTAACGGGGAAGAAGTCAGTCTGTTCGCCGTCTACGGAGACGCAACACTGCATGTCATCATGCAGGAGTCTGAGAAGTCTTACAAACTTTTCCGTGCATCCAAGCTTTCCCAGCACTACCCAAAGAGCTTCACGAGGCACACTGTCGAAAGCTTTCTCAAGGTCAACAAAACAGAGGTACAGTTGGCGACCCTGCTCTCTGCTCTTCTCCTGAAGTTGACGTACGGAGAAGATCGCTTCGCATGTGCCTCGGTCAGGTCGGAAGCCAAATTGGGTTTCGGGCAGAATCCTTTCAGACAAATCTTTTAGGCGGTTTAATAGAATTCTGGCAAAGACCTTCCCAGGGGCCGAGAGTAGAGAAATACCACGGTAAGAGTTGCAGTCAGATCGGTCGCCCTTGTTCTTGTATAGAGCACTTATGCGCGATACTTTAAAAATGTCTGGAACACGCTCCTGCTCCCACATCTGAACGAAGAGTTTCCACACTAACGAATGCAACTCCCCCCCGCCATACTTGAACAGCTCTCCCGGTATAAGGTCAATGCCAGCCGCCCGGTTGTTTTGTTGCTGCCTAATTGCAGTAACAACTTCGTCACGCAATAGAGGCTCATCCAGCTCGATGACAAAGGGAAGCTGAGGCATTAAGCTGATACTCTGTAGATCAGCTGCACGATCTACATTAAGCAGAGTATTGAAGTGTTCTGCCCAGCGCTTTAGTACATCCTCTTTGCTTGTTAAGAGGTTCCTACCATCAAAAGATTTCAATGGAACCTTTGCATGGGAAGATGTACCAATCAACTTACGCACCTCGCTGTAAAATTCCCCAAGCTGGTTTGTGTCACTGAGCCATTGCATGAGACAAGCTTTGTCCCGCCACCACTTATCTTTAAGTTGTCGAGACAGCCTACGCAAATCATGGTCACCAGCTTTGACTGCCGCAACGCTGCCTTTCCGCCTTCTATATTGACGCAGCAAGTCCCGATGCTTGTCGAGTGCTACCCGCAGAACTTCATCATTCCCATCAAACCAGTCATCACTGTCAGTTATCTTATGTACTATTTATGAAAATGAATACATTAGGAGATAAATGCTCATAATCGCCAAGCTGGGTAAGCGGGTTGGCGATCGCAATACTGTGTCCACTTTGATGACACTGCTGCCCATCATCAATCTATTGTCAATGAATGGTCAGTGACACTTCAATCCCTTAGTCGACTCTTAAGTACAACACCCACGGGCAGATTTGGGGTGGTAACAAATGTATTCTTACTACGGTCACCATACGGCATTCCCTACGTATTGAAGCGTTTACCCTTAAAATACTCGTAGCTACCCAGCTACGAGTATTTACTTAGCTGGGTAGCCACGAGTATTTTAAGGGTAGTAGTTTTTATCAATTTGATGGGTATCAAAGTGATAAAAATTACACCAAATACGTTGTTATAGGTTTTCCAAAAAATCCAGAAGCACTAGAAGAATACAGAGAATACATTCACAAAGTATTATGTGATCCCGATGGCCGGAATGTGATGTGTTGTGCCGACACCGAGAACGACAATCCGGATATAATGGGCATTTCCTGTATGGCCGTGGAAACTGAACCTCATTGGGATATGGTAACTCAAGATAACAAATAAATATCAACGTAATAAAGACCGAAGCTGGCGATCCCTGAAATCGTAAAATAATAAATTAAACTTAAATTTTTTTTTCGCTATTACGCGGTTAGTTTCATAGTAAAAGTTGATCAGTATAACTAACACAATACACATATGAGGTTTCACAGGTTTTCGGTGGATAGTGAAACAACTTGAGTATAATATAATTATTTCCTTGTAGACAGCAGGTAAGGGAACGGCAGAAGCAAAGAAGTATAATGAAATATGCGCTGACGACGATTTAGGATTCGACATGAGGAAAGAATTAAATCTTCCGTGCTACTATGCTGATAAATCGCTGCTGGTCTTACCCGAGTATAGAGGGCATAGTATATCTCAACAATTTCTTACTGTGAGGTAAGGGATTAAGTTAACTAGAGATCTTTTGACTCACGAAGATGCATGCTGGCAAGTGAAGCTGATGATGTGTAATAGACCTTTAACATCTCATGCTATATAACCTTAGTCACTGGTCTCACCGCGTGCTACTAAGCTGTGAACTATCGGCTATAAACACGAACAAAATATATGCACTCCCGTGTAAATAAAGACACGGCGATATTTGCCCAGCTATCAGCTATCAGTTTCGCCGTGTCTCCTAGTTGTTCGCAGTGAAACCAGTGCCTTAGCATGGGATTACTAAGTTCGAATGTTGTTAAATTATTTCAGACGTATCATGTGTGCAGTTCACGGTATACCGATGACAGGGGCATGGATGTCTACACACGCGACGCAAGTCGCGGCAGAGCGAGACGGGTGGAAGACGTACTACGAAATCGACTTCAACGAAATGTCTCGGAAGTATGGCATTACGTTTGAAGACGTGCCACCCACTGAGAAGTACATGGCGGCCGGACCCCATCCCGATTACTGTAAAACAGTCTAGTATAGTTACTAGCTTGTCACATCTGACATAATTATATTTACTATTACTGCTATGCCTCTACAACCCTCTCTGCTAGCTATACTATGTCTGTCTGGCAGTATTGGCAGGAGAAAAAGGCAGCAAATTTGAAAAATCGCAGGTTAGCAACACTGCATTGGAATAATTCCTTTTTGATTAATCTGTGGCCTATCTGTGGAACATAAAAAAAATAAAGTAGTGACGTGAATGCTACTCTTTATCATACAATGTCGAGAGTATAAACTGTCGTGACACGGACACTTAATATTATTGTTCTCATAGTAATTAAATAAATAACAATGTTATCGAATTTAATAGTTTAATTTTCACAACCGTTACTTAATATATCTTGAACCTATGTAATAAATTGCAGGTACTTAACTTAGGTACCTACTAAAATGTCACTAAGGAAACCTGATGGAAATCGGGACCTTCCACTGGCCTGCAATCGATTTCGGACACTTTACAGCGTTTGTGGTCAACGCGTAATTGAGGAATAAAAAACCTATCGTACCTCTATCAAAATCAATTCTTTTTTTCAGTATATGTAATAATGCTAGAACCGAAAATAATATAATGCGTACCTCATGCGTACCTTCATGCGAATAGATAAAATCGATTGTGTCCTCTTTACCAGATATATTCTATGCAAAATTTATGGACATAAAATAGTAACGATAGTTACTTTAGTTATTATAAGTATTTAAAAAATATGATATCGCAATTTAGTGGGCTATTTTGATATAGGTATAGGTAAAGGTGATACATATAAGAAAATAATAATGTCATTAGTAGGAAATGGCGCAAGTACCAAGCTTTGACGTCTATTTAAACAAATACATTGAGGCAGTTTTAAATTGTATTCGCTTATAGTTTTAACTATATTCGTGTGATCATTTAATAGTGTTGTGTTATTGTTTTACTGTGAGTGCGTAAGAATGACAGAAAATGCGTGTTTATAGTTATATCATTTATTTTTAGGTAGGTATGTGTGCTACCTCGCCCTCCTCGGAAATTGGCAGATTTTTTTTTAGGAAGTTTGTAGCGATACGTATTCGATTACTAAGTCCTCCAAGAAATAAGAGGTATCATCTATTTTGGAAACCACTGAAATCCATTAAATATGAAAATAGGCAAGTCAGGTCCAACATCCTCGTTGTTCCAACAGAAATATTTTGATGCTTTTAAATAAGATCAAGGACGGCATAATTTACTGAGACGCTGACATTTAGGTGATGTTTTAATTTTTTTAACGATCACTATTTATAACTAGTAGGGACAGGTACAGTCACTCCTATAAATATACGAACACTTTGATACTTATTACTAGGGGAGGAAAGTTTAAAAGCGAATACAGGTGCCAACATATTTATGTAGGTGACCGTACCGCTAGGCTAAATACCAACCACAATGGATTCGCAAGATAATCAAGTCAAACATGAATTTGAGTTTTTTCAAAAAAAGGTACAAATGCGTTCAAAACCTGTCGTTGCCGTGTTTTGAGGAAATTATACATTCCGAGCTAAGGTGTGATCAGGACACAGATCATTGACCTTTAAGCAAGCCGGAAATGTGTATTTTTTTACTGCAGCGAAATGGTAATGACCTAGATTCGAGTATCGAGCATTTGCTGTATAAGTATTTACAGGGTATGCCACAGTTGTGATGAGTGATCTAAACCTCTTGTTTGTTCCTTTCGCTCTTATAGACATATTGATACGACCAAAGGGACAAAAAGTACTTAGCGGTTTGCTAAGTTAAGAGTCGTTTATGAATAAGTGCGTAAGGGTGTCCCTAAACCTAACCCTAACCTTAGGTGTTGTCCGAATTGTATCTTTTTCGCTCTTATTACGTAGTAATGAAGGTTTTCATAAATATATTTAGCCGAATTCCCATCGACAGATTTGGGGAAATCATCCACTCTATCGGTACACGGCAAACTCTTCCGATTTCTATGCAATGCAAACATGCATATATTACCAGTATCTTAAAAGACGTCTAAGTTACATCCCCCCATCCCCAACGACGAAAAGAGATAATACTACGAATTACAATCGACGTGTTGCTTCCGTCACACTTATGTACGTATCATCATATAATCATCAGCCTATGATCTATGCGTATAGACGCATTAGGGGGTAAATGCCCATAATCGCCACGCTGGGCAAGCGGATTGACGATCGCAGTAATGTGTCCACTATGATAAATAAAAAAAATATCTTGGGACATTTTACACAAATCGACCTAGTCCCACGGTAAGCTCAATTAAGGCTTGTGATGTGGGTACCAGGCGACGATATAAATAATAGATAGATACATATATATATTATACTTAAATACATACACAGCCACGACCAAGGAACAAATAATTGTGATAAATAAATACACAAATAATGCCCTCGCCGGGATTTGAACCCGGAACCTCCAGCTTCGTAGGCAGGGTCACTACCAACTAGGCTACGGAGGCTGACGCTGCTGGAGGATGATGTCGCTGCCGTCATTCTTTCATCAAATAATGGTCAGTGACAGTTCAATCCCTTAGTCGACCTTTACGACCCCCGCAGGAGTTGGGGTGGTGACAAATGTATTCATTCATACTGCCTTCACCATACGGCCAATGTACGAATGTACAAGTGCAATAAAGGTAAAACATTGGCCTTGGTTCGAAATAGTCTCGTCGGTCTTCATCGTATACCTAATAATAGATTAGGGCTACGGGCAAATAGTCATGATTAGGAACAAGAACTTATATACTATCCCTCCTACTATAAAAACAGTTCTTATTTTCCGGAGTAGCGCGCACATTCATTTCGTCTCAAATCCCAAAATCGGTTGATCCTAGGATAAGTAATTGTTTTCGTTCGTTTTCCCTCCACGCAGACATGAAGAACATTTTTGATGAAGACACCAATTTATTTCGGTGATAGAAGCATTATCCGGTATTAGGTCTAGCTCGAGCATGAAATCGGGGATATGGTGCAGAAAAAATATTAAGCGGGAAATACGTACGCTACACTTAGGAAAACCTAATACTTAGATTAGACCCTTCATGTGTACTTACTCGAAACGTCACTTATTAAATGTGTACTTTATTAATGACGTCAAAATGCTTTGAAGTCAGTCTATTTTATTTCGATTTTTTGGGGTTCCTTAGCCAAAATGGCAAAAACGGAACCCTTACAGTTTCGCCATGTCCGTCTGTCCGTCAGTCTGCAGCATAGCTCAGTGGCCGTTAATACTAGAAATCTGAACAAGTGTACATATTAATTATGCCAATAAAACTCTATATCTGTACCAAATTTCAAATTTCTAGTACTTACGATCACGAAGCTATGCTGCGGACAGACATACGGACTGACGGAAATAGTGAAACTATAATGGTTCCTTATTAACTACGGAACCCTAAAAAGTAGGGAGGACCAGTTCCAAATAATGGCCAGGTGCGACGAACGGAGAAGCATGATAGGTCTGTGCCCCAAACTATCTTGTTTAAACCGTGTAGCGTAGTATAAATAAAGGAGATGAGCTTGCCAAGCCCTCAATGTTTAATCAACTAGTCCTTACTATGTGAGTTGACCCCGAACGTAAACGTTAGATAGAGTAAAATGTAACTTTTGTATGTATCTCGCTCGTACCTACTTACATGTTGGTGGAAAGGAAACGAGTGTGATGTAGTTACATTTACCATATAGAAACGTAGAAAGTAAAATGTCCAGAAGACGTTCGCGAAGTGTATCTATGGTAAACGTGTAAAATACTGACAGTAGGTAAGTATGTACCTATTTTAAAATGAATAGTTACTTAATTATATAAGGGGGCAAAGTTGTATGTTGTTTAACTGCCGTGCCAATATTGACACCTGAGGTGGCGAAAGATTCCAAAATTGAGCCACGAGCATAGCGAATGGTTCCAGAACTGGAATCTTGAGCATTGCGAAGGTTTCAAGGTACGAGAGTTGAACAAACTTTGCCGCCAAGTGTAATACAACTTTTTCCCCTCACTATCGCGAAGAAATATGATTACAAATCTCATCCAAATGTAAATTAACTTAAAAAAAAACATTTAAAACTCAATGTCGAAACTTATCGTAGAGTAGAGTTACTCCTGGTACTTAAATATAGCCAATGGCTTACAAAGTCGCCAATGAGAATTGACCAATTTAACATGTGAGCTCCGATTACGCATGTTTACAACGGTCATACAGATCTACTTATATTAGGCAGTAGTGGGCCATACCTAGGAATTAAAGCAAGGTCAAATTACTTTGCCTCACATGTGAATAAGATACGTTTTTACCCGCTCGTATTAAAGGATAATAGAGCGCTTTACGAGCTAGTGAGCGGGAATAGTTATTTATTATACAAGGGGGCAAAGTTGTTGTTTAACTGTCGTGCCAATATTGAGACCTGAGCTAGCGAAAGATTCCAAAATTGAGCCACGAGCGTAGCGAGTGGTTCAAAAACTGGAATCTTGAGCATCGCGAAGGTCTCAAGGCACGAGAGTTGAACAAACTTTGCCGCCAAGTGTAATACAACTTTTTTCCCCTCACTATCGCGAGGAAATATGATTACAAATCTCATCCAAATGTAAATTAACTTAAAGAAACTATTTAAAACTCAATGTCGAAATGTATCGTAGAATATAGTTATTTATGGAACTTAAATATTGCCAATGGCTTACAAAGTCACATGAGAAACGACCAATTTAACATGTGAGCTCCGATTGCGCATGTTTACTACGGTCATACAGATCCACTTATACTAGGCAGTAGGGGGCTATAGGAATTAGAGAAATGTCAAATTACTTTATTCACAAGTGTGTAAAAAGCGTTTTTACCCGCTCGTATTTAAGGATAAACGAGCGCTTTACGAGCTAGTGAGGGGAAAAACAAATTACATAAATTATTGTTATACATGTGTGTATGCGAGATAAATATAAAGTGAGTTAAGCAGACTCTAGCGACTACTTACTGCCCCGAAAACTTATGGACCTGGTAAGGATACAGCAACACTTATGGCTCTTTAAAAATTAAACCAGCTAATCTACGTCGGTGAATTAAACTGAATACGGTATGAAACTTGTTATCCTAAACATATTGTTGTAAACAAGAACCTACCTACATAATTACCCTAGCAACAGCAGATGATAATTAATGTTTGTACCGTAGTTTTGTTTTGAAAAACTGAGGTAAAATGCTTTATACATAAAAAAAAGTAAAAAGTATCAATGACATTCGTGGTATTAAGGATATACAATAACAGTAATATTTATACAGTACGGGCGTTGGTAAATTTCGGTATTTTTTCTTATATTACGTATTACGCCTTGCCAATTATATTTATAGTAATAATTAAACTGATATTCCGGCGATTCCGATTAGATATATTTTGAAAATACCTCTAACTAACATTCTCAATGGAGAAAAAAAAACAATGTAGGTACTTACTTAAGTACCTACTTACTTAGTTCGATTTAAAAAATACAAGTTACATTCTTACACAAATCGAATTCTCAGAAAATGTTAACTGATTAACACTAAAATCATGAATAGCTAAATTATTCGTCGGAGTTGAATAGCATTCGTTGATGAATACAGAAAGATCTAAAGGCAAAAAGGCCACACGGAAAATATTTATAGAACCAAGAAACTTTATAGTAGTTAGTATGTTTTATCATATCTTAGCATTTTCATCATCATTCAACTTTGTCTCAGAGAAAGATCCGCAAGACCCTGGAGAAATTTACTGCGGGGTAAATGCGTCGTATATCAATTTCATGTTTAACCATTAATTTAAATTGTGCACTCATATTATTCACGCCTGAGTTAATGTATCTCTACCTCAATGATTGTTCTTAATAATAATTCCCATTGAAATAATAGAGTTTTTGGAATCGGAAAATAGGTCATACATTATGCCCAGAACACAAAACTGAGATATCCCGTGGTATTCGTGGAAATATGTCGTCGCGTGCCTGCGATACGGCCACATTTCATAATCGAATTTTATGGAAAAAGTGACCGTGTAGTAATAGGTAGGAAAATAATAGTCACCACACAATTATATTTTGAGATGTGGCCATATAGCAGGCACGCGACGATGTGTGTTCGATACTCAATACAGATTATAGAGGAAATCATATCATATCATTCATCATCATCATCAGCCTATGTTAGTCCACTGCTGGACGTAGGCTTCTCTATTAACTATGTGTATAGACGCATTAGGAGGTAAATGCCCATAATCGCCACGCTGGGCTAGCGGATTGGCGATCG
This sequence comes from Thaumatotibia leucotreta, assembly GCA_025490895.1. Taxonomy (NCBI): domain Eukaryota; kingdom Metazoa; phylum Arthropoda; class Insecta; order Lepidoptera; family Tortricidae; genus Thaumatotibia; species Thaumatotibia leucotreta. The sequence goes on from JALPQI010020287.1 coordinate 12,577, forward strand.
CAGTAATGTGTCCACTCAGTGACACTTCAATCCCTTAGTCGACTCTTACGACACCCGCAGGAGGAGTTGGGGTGGTGACAAATGTATTCTTACTGCCGTCACCACACGGCACCAATGTGTATTTAGATGTAGATCATTATATTCATAAGAAATACCACCGTGTGATAGGTAACAGCAGTAAGAATACCTTTGTCACCACCCCAACTCTTCCCGTGGGTTTCGTAATTGTTCACTGACCACTCATTTATAGAAGATCAAATTGATGATGGGCTACGGGATCATAGTGGACACGATTACGAGCATTTACCTTTTAATACGTACATATATCTAGTAGGAGAGGCCTATGTCCAGTAGGGCTACTGGTTAGGTATATAGTAAGTAGTCATGGTACGGCTCCGTACCATGACTACTTACTATATACCTAACCGGCTCGCTCGCACCAATATGTGAATTACGTGAGTACGAGCAGGATGGATAGAAAGTAAATCAACGCGGCGGCAGCTCATGGCATACGGGAGTGGACTTCAATAGGCCAATGATAAGATGGGTATTGGGTAGGTATGAAATGAAAATGGGTCTAAATGTGGTGATGCTATAAGTGTACAAAAAAGACAAATAAAACAAGTGTACCTACATAAATATTAATAATTACATTAATTACCTACACTTACAACACATTTTATTATAGATGCAACAGTCATAATGCGTGCAATGTAGGTAAACTTGTAAAGTACCTGCATACCTACGCTAAGAATGTGTTTTGGAAAAACTATAGCGTCCACACGAACTAATGCATGTACCTAATTAGATGTTGAAGGATATTGTAATATTTAATTGTAAATGAATATTTAACTTTGCCTGTAAGATTGTTACTTTTTGTATAAGTTTCTAGAATAAGCTACTTTTTAGAACAAAATAATTACAACGAGAGATTATAGAAAATTTCTAAATTTATTCTTGATAAATAATTTATTTCATCTAAATTGGTTTATGTCAGCTTTTACGATTTTTATAAGCTCCAAGTAGATCATATCACTTACATGTCTCAAAACCTCCTTTCTGCATTTTAAAAATTTGTCCATTGCAAAGTTCCCAGTTTAAAAATAAAACAAAAACACACTGAATAGCTCTCGATAACATTTTACAAACAAAAGAGGACCGCTTGTTATCGTAAACTTGAAAAGACTGTTTAAAAACGATCCAGGTTTAAACTGGTCTTTGTATAGGAGGATACAATAAGAAGTCTTGTGGGTCGAACCGGTGGAGCGTACTGAGGAAACGGGTAATGACCTAAAAAGCAGGTGTGCACCTACTGCAAGCTTAATGATGGATTATAAAAGTTTTCTAACATGTATACGGCTAATTAGACTAGTTTCCTAACAGGACATAATAAGCTGCTCTTTATGAAACGTTCAAACGAGAAGTTAAACTGTTGAAGAGAAATTAATGTAGCAAAGGGAAAATTATTATTATTTTTTTTTAATCTGACAATTGAACAGGAACGGGAAAGGTATGCGGCTAATTAGGCTAGTTTCCTAACACGACATAATAAGCTGCTCTTTATGAAACGTTCAAACGAGAAGTTAAACTGTTGAAGAGAAATTAATGTAGTAAAAGGAACATAGTAAAATTATTATTTAATCTAACAACTGAATTGGAATGGGAATCAGTCTAAACAGGGAAGTATTAAGCCACAAAAAACATACGAACAGATATGCAGATAAAACATACTAAATAAAGGACTACAAAAGACAGTTTAATACCTAGACGATTCAAAAGAGTTTGTTGCTATTCCAATTTGAATAATAAAATTATTGACTTTGCCTTTGAGTTTGAAATCCCTACTGATGAATCATGTCATCCGTTTAGGTATAATATTTTCAACTTTATATAATTTTTGCTGCCGCATAGTTTCGATATTTATGATATTTTATTAACCTTTTGTTAAGTAGGTATTAATTTGTTGCAACGACAAGAAATTATGTATTTCCCAAAAAGGACAAAAGTTTTAATAAAAAGCCATTTTTATTCATATTTTATATTTTTTCTCTGAATGACATCTAAAGTCTAAATGCATAGAAAACTGACAACCACGGGCCCACGTCTTTTGAACGAAGAAGTGCTATTTTCTAGTAATTTCGAGGAATCCCTGGCATTGCAGCTTCAGTGTATGTTAACAAGTTCTCGACGACACAACTTTTGAAGCACGAGATTCGTCGGCGTGTCAATTTGAAAAAAAAGTGGCATGTCGCAGCAAAGGCTTCTAAACTATATTAATTAAGCTTATTATGTACAGTTTATGTTTCAATGAAAAAATAAGAATTCAAAACTGAATTGAATTTGAATTGGAGACTGAGGTTATAAGTTGAAAAAAGTATTTTCAACTGAATTGAAATCTTGCTTTATTTTTGTACAGCCTGTGGATTTCAAAGTAGGTATTCGTTGAGGCTCTATTTTCTTTACTTCATAAATAGTATCATGCGCTATTGGAAGTCGTATTTCACATGCTATTAATTTTTTGCTTTCAATACATTGACATATAGCCACCACATTCTGAATCAGAGCTCAACAGGACAGTAAAAGCGACTAGGGTAAAGGCCCGGATGTGGGCATTAATAAAAGATTTCGAAACCTGACCTGCGTATACGATGAAATATGAAGCTATCAACGTACAGCCTCAGTTTTTGCCGAAAGTGGGGGAGTTTTTCTCTCATTGCCTGACCTACTAACCACGAGGAGAGGGTGCTATTTTACCATAGACTATTATGCACAGAAGACTATAGATATAGATAGACATGTGCCTATCTGACCATATAACCATATAACTAGTATATTTACTTGTATACGTAGTATATTTGTATTGTACGTGATAACAAAGCGCGGTCTTCTCGAGACTAATATTAGTCCTTTTTAGGATTCCGTAGACAAAATGGCAAAAAAGGAACCCTTATAGTTTCGCCATGTCCGTCTGTCGGTCTGTCCTTCTGTCCTCAGCATAGCTCAGTGGCCGTGAATACTAGAAATCTGCAATTTGGTACAGGTATACATATTAATCACACATAGATCATAGTGGACACATTACTGCGATCGCCAATCCGCTTACTACTCCACACGGCACCGCAACGTTAAACTGCCCGTCGCGACAACGTGGATTTGCCCGGCGCCGCGTCGTAATTTCGGACGGTGCGATAACGTGCAATGCCACGACGCCGCGCCGTAATTTCCCACGGTGCGATAACGTGCAATGCCACGACGCCGAGCCGTTTTACGTTTACGACGCCGCACCGTGGTCATGTGGCCGGGCCCTTACAGGTTATAATAAAACACCAGGGTCGCGTTTTATAAAGTTACAATTTTGCTATTTGCCTCTCTTTCTAGCCAATACGTGCGTGCGTTAGAGAGGCAAACAGCGAAATTGTAAAATCATCATCATCATCATCAACAGCCTATGATAATCCACTGTTGGACGTAGGCATCTCCTATTAACTATGCGTATAGACGCATTAGGAGATAAATACCCATAATCGTCACGCTGGGCAAGCGGATTGGGGATCGTAGTAATGTGTCCAACTGTCCACTATGATGACGCAGCTGCCCATCATCAATCTTTTATCAAATAATGGTCAGTGACACTTAAATCCCTTAGTCGACCCTTGCGACACCCGCAGGAGGAGTTGGGGTGGTGACAAATGTATTCTTACTGCCGTCACCACACGGCCAAGTTGTATATTAATCCTTATTAATATGAGGGTAAGACTCACCATTTTTTCGAAAGACACCACACGGAAATTGTAAAATGTAACTTTTTCTAACTAGTGCGCAAAAACGAACTTTGGGCACGCTTCGCGCGCGCTAATTTCTCTTTTTGACGCACTTGTTATGAAAAAAATTGTTCCTTACACGTGCAAAAACTTTTGTTTAATTCGGGTGATTGTCGCCCTCGTTTCACTCGGGCTCCAACTTTCACCCTCGGCGAAAAAAAGTTTTCCCGCACTAGTTAGGAAATGTACTATTATAAAACGCGACCCTGTAGTAACTACAAGGTGCAGAAGTTTGGGCTGCAAAACTGTGTACCTAAATCGAAAATTTCGAACAATCATATCCAATTCCAATTAAGGCGTAATTGGAGAGACAGAGATGTTGCTCGATTATTTCGGTGTTCGCGTTTACAGCAAAGCCAGTAGAACGTGGCTTCATAGCGCTTACAATTTCTATTCTGTGGTTTACACACTGCATGGTTGCACAAAGGCGCTGTATTTGAAGTTTTATACTCGAAAAGTTAAAAACCAACTTGTCAATAGAAAAAAAAACAAACATGTAGTTAAAAAATAGAGGGCTCGACATCGGGACATACATCTTTTACGATATTGAGCGCTGTCTGTAAAACGGTTCACTTGAAGAAAAATTTAGGTATTGTAGAAACATTCATATAATTTTAAAAGACCTTTCGATTGATACTCCACACGCTTATGTGTAAGTATTGAATTGGCCTTTCACTAAAGAGACAACAAAGACAAACCGATTTATTTTCCTAGGTAATTACAAGTTTATTAT
>JALPQI010020288.1:0-22810 GCA_025490895.1 Thaumatotibia leucotreta
AGGGCAGGGCGGGCAACCGGTCGGTTCGTGTTGCGCTCGTACCGCGCCTGCGCTGACACGGCGTTCGATGTCGCGGTAGCAGTCCGTCGCGATGTTAGAGGGGCTCTGGCGTGCGAGTATTTCATTTCCTGCTCGCTCTCGTACATCAGGAAGTCCGACAGCTGGATTATTCCAGCTTCGTCTGAGTAGCGGTGTGCGCGGGCGTAGTCACACCATCGGCTTCGTAGATGGGGGCTCAGGCGGTCGGTGATCTCCCTTATCAACATAGGATTATCAGCGTAGTGGCGGCGGTCGATATCTATTACTGTAGATACTATGTTTGCGATCTTGATAGCGAAGTTATTTAAATCATGCGCTGTCGGCCCGACGGTAGGTAGTCGCCGTAGGTCTTCTAATGCTTGATCGAGTAGTACTTCGCTCCGTCCGTACTGTTTCTTCAGAATGCGCATGATGAGGTCTGGACGAGTAGCTGTAGCCAGGACGTGCTGGACGCAAGCCTTGGCTTCTCCTTTCAGCGCCACTCGTAGTCTCGCCACGTTCTCGTACTCGGTAAACTTGTATCTCGTTGCTGTCTCGTTGTAGGTATTATAAAAACTGCGCCACTCGCTGACATTACCATAGAAAGCAGGTAATTCGTATATTTCCTTCGGTGCAGGTCTCGCAGCCCTCTGCATTTTCTCGAATATCTCGAACATACTGGCGGCGATGCTCTCCTGTGTCGAGATGTGCGTTCTCGGAGTTCTCGCGTCCGGACTCGGCGAACGCGAGTACTGTTGCCTCCTTCTCGCGGAGGTCTCTGGTTCGGGAGTGAACGGCCTTTCACGTCCATAGGCGCGCTCGGGTTCAGGCGAGAGTGACCTTTTCCGTTCGCGGGTCCTCTCTGGTTCGGGGCTCGGCGATCGCCCAGCAGGCCTCCTCGTTCTCGGAGTCTCGAACATCGAGCGTGGTTCAGGGTTCGGTGCTCGACGTTTCGATGCCGGCTCGCGTGTCTCGTACACCCAATCCTCTGGTTCATAATTTCTCGTAAGCGCCTCAGGTTCCGCGGCCTTGATCCCCAGCCGCAACGCTTCGAGTTTTTTGTTCAATGCTTCCGCTTCGCTTAGAAGTCTTCTTTGTTTTCCCCGTAGTTGTTGCATAAGTTAAATGCCTTTGTTCCATGGTTCTACTGTTCGATGTGGTGCGAAGGATACTTGTCTCGTTCGGTCATCCTCGCGGAGTTCCCGCTCCGTATAAGTTCGTACGGAATCGTCGTTCGGCGCACTCGTTGGTGCTATAGCGCTTGCGGCACGTGTGTCCGGCGCCGCGGGCGCCGAGCGACTAGCTGTGCTCGCATGATCTAGCGCTTGCTCGAGTGTAAGCGTTCCCCCGTCGGTCGGTTGCGATGTGGGCGGGGCTAATTGTTCGCTCCCCTCCATATGCCCACGTGCAGCACCTTCACTGCCGTCAGTACTGAGTTCGTCCTCGGTGCGCGCGGCTCTCGTACGCTTCATTTCGGCGGCCTCCGCTCCGGCCGCCAGAAAGCGTCTTCGTTCTTCATCGTCGTGAATCGACGACATCGATCTCGTCGTGATTCCTCTTCTTCCCGTCATCGCTGCGGTGCTAAGGTTCCGGGTTCGTGCACGCAGCCGATGTCTCAGGTTCAGTCTGAGGGGTCCGGGAACACGATGCGGAGTATCAGTAGATCGGTCGCGGCGTGTATCCGCTGAGTCAACCATCCGTAGTTCGGTCCGAAGTGGTTGACGTTGCTCGCGAAGGTTCGGACTGGTTAGCTATCCGGTTCGAAGGACCAAAAATGTTGAGTACAGCGTACCCAGCATTGCCTATCGGCAGCTCCAGTTGGCAGAGCTCGGATACACGTGGGCCGGTCTACTGATGAGGAGGGCTGGAACGGCAGGAGGTGCTTTTCTTATTAATAGGCAGGATCCATTTTTCTTCCTTTTTATTGTTCCTTTCTTGAGGGAGGTCAGCTTGACACTGCCTCCATACAAAATGCGTTGCGTATTTATACATCACTGGCCATGATTTTCAGCCAATCGTCAAAACATGTCGACCAATCAGAAGACAGCTTATTTCTGTTTCATGAAATCTAGTTCTGTTCTGCTCATCAACTTTACTGGTTCAAAAATGCTGCGCTCTGATTGGTGGACTTCACATCGTTCAGTTTATACTAGCCTACTTTCGTTAAGATCTAAATACATTTACCTAATTTTAATCAATCCATGCCGTAATGTTTACATTCATTGTTTGTAAATAAACCTTACACGTGGTTATCCATCGTTCACAACAAAAACACATGCAGTATTGTTTACGTTCTAAATACAATAGGCGTTCGACGCCCTTATTGTTCTTCCGTTACCTGCAATGTTTTGGGTTAAAACCTTTATTTTAAACATTACGTTGGGTCACTGGCCCAAGGGTCCATTGCATGATTTGAATAGGTATCTGACCTACATTTAACGGGTTATAAATTTACAGTTCTTACATTAATTAGGTTCTGGCGAGGTATCAAATGGTTCATACATAGTACAAAATGCAACATTCTAACTTTTATACGCTAAGTTCAGGCGATTAATATTAGCCAATAGGCGACGAGAAAATGTTTCTCGACTCTGTTCATACATTCGTGTTACGAAATTACTTATACGTTACTGATTACTTATATCTAACTTAATTACGTGAGGATCATTTATTTACAGGATTTATCTTATTCCTAAGTGTCCATTGTTCGCGACGCCGTGTCGCTAACAACATGTTTCTATCTATTATATACATGTACAGTCGAGTTCATAAATATAAATGTACAGTTATGCACCTTATCCCTATACAGTAAGTAAAAATTTGTACACAGTATATGTATTGTATGTCGTCGCTCAATAACACAAGCCTTAAGGTGCGTTTAAACCAAAAGAGCATTCGCTGTTCTAGCGCCCGTTCTACGAAATCAACCAATCACGTTTTGTGTACCGATCGAATTTCGTAGAGTGGGAGGTTAGAACAACGAATGCTCTTTTAGTTTGAACGCACCTTTAATTGAGCTTACCGTGGGAGTAGCTCGATTTGTGTATGAATGTCTCATCAATTTAAATTGAAGAATTACAATATTTAAGTAAAAAACTAGATCCTAAAATAAACATAACCTTAACAAAAATACTATCAAAACAAATTAATATTATGTAAATTTTTTTTTTGGACATCTTTACACAAATCGAGGTAGTCCCACGGTAAGCTCATTAAGGCTTGTGATGTGGGTACTAAGCGACGATATATATAATAGATTAGATACTTAAATACATAGACAGTCATGACCAAGGAACAAATATTTGTGGTAAATAAATACACAAATAATGCCCTCGCCGGGATTTGAACCCGGAACCTCCAGCTTCGTAGGCAGGGTCACTACCAACTAGGCTACGGAGGCTGACAATTATGTAGGTATACATATAAACATTAAATGTTAAAAAATAATAAAATGTCCCATAGTAAAATCATAGAATATAGGTATTATAGGTGCCTATTAATTTGAATGAAGAACTTGTCAGAATCTTATTATTATTTATTAACACAATTCATTAATACACATTCAATTTACTTATTTAATTTTTCTTTCAAATAATAGCAATACTAATCTCCTTTAATATAATTTATTTTAATTTCATGCAATGTATAGTAACAAATCAGTGTCTGCCTTTATATAGTAACACAATGGATGTTGTTATCTGATAAATAAAAGACTCGTAACTATCTGTCTTTTTTGTATTAATATTAAAAGTAACAAAAAATAAGAAATAAACGGGTCCTTTTCAAAAATTGCACCAACCCTATTGCCACATGACGTCAATGTACATAACATGAAATTTGCATGCATTTTGTTCACCTTTCCTTATCGCAAGGTCACCATTATTGCTAGGGCTGCCATCAAATTTTCACGAGTCCCAGGGCTGCCGACGCGTTCTTTTATAAAAGTAAAATGCGTACGCATCATACGAGACCTTTGTAGGATAAGAGCTAGTTTTGGAAAAAGGACAAATTAATAATAAACCGTGTAAATTTTATGTGGGACTATTTGTCAGCCTTTGTAGCTTGTTGGTAGTGACCCTGCCTACGAAGCTGGTATTATTTGTGTATTATTTATTTATTACAAGTAATTGTTCCTTGATTGTGACTGTCTATGTATTTAAATATATTTTTTTGGTACAGATGGTGCCTTTCTTAGGCTCTAGTGCGAGAAGTGGGTCATAGTCATAGTCATAGTCATTCATTTATTCGCATATAACACATAAAATGCATGCAAATATAAATTTAAATTAAAACTAAATAACAAAATAATAAAATAACAATGTAAATGTCAGATCAATACAATAATAATAACTAGTCTAAGAGTTCAGGTACATAAGTCAAGTTAAATTATATTACAATTCAAATATATCAATTAAGTACAGTAAACTAGAAAACAATGATGGTATTGTGACGTCAATTAAAGAACAATGTCAAATAAATTATTAAATGTTATCAAAAAACTTCGCATAATATTCATTTATGGAGTAAAAGGGTCGAGTCAAGAAATAATGTTTAACTTTATTGTCGAAAGATTTTAAGTTTTCAGTGTTTTTTATATCATCTTCTAGTAGGTTATATACCCTTATAGCAGTATTATTTAGGCCCTTGTCAACATTTACATATTTTGTGTCATTTAAAAGTAACCTATTCCTATTGCGAAGCTTATAATTATTAGTCGTACCCGGCTCCTGGTACAAATGTTAATTGGCGAATACATAAATACATATTTTATATAAGTATAATGAAGTTACAGTTAAAATTTTATTGCCAGTAAATAAGCTGCGATGGGTTTCAGGTACAGATGGACATCTTTCGATCAATCAAAGAGCCTTCTTTTGTTTGAGACGGATTTAATTAATATTGGTTCCATTTCCCCAGACCTCAATGCAATACCTAAGTACACTCTCAAAATATGAAAAATACATTGTTAATAATTCTTCTTTACTTGCAATGTTTGCTAATGATTTCATTGCATAACATGCAACAGCTAATTTTGTATCGACCTTGTCGATTTGGTTATGCCATCGCAAATAAGGATCAAGATCTACACCTAGGAATTGTACAGTCTCAGCTTTGTCAATAGGGATACTTTTACATTCAATGTCAGGGCTATTTACACTTCTACGAAATATCATATACAAACTCTTGCTACAGTTCACTCTTAAGCCATTGGCCGTAAACCAATCCGTAAGCTGCATCCAGGTTTTTTGCATATATGTGTTTAAGACGTCAGAATTTGGTGCATTTAATATTACACTAGTATCGTCAGCATAGAGATATGGGGAACCGTAGCATAAAATCTCTGGAAGGTCATTTATAAATATTATAAATAGTAGGGGTCCTAGCACTGACCACTGAGGGACTCCAAACTTAACATGTCCATCGTTAGATTTTGTTGCATGACCGTTTAAGTGACTGTCCAGTTCGACATATTGGTTAACGATTAAATAGGTATGATTTAAGCAATTCAAAAGCGACTCCGCGTATGCCATAGAAATCAAGTTTACAAAGGAGTATTCTGTGGTCAACACAGTCAAAAGCTTTAGTGAGGTCACAGAATATGCCCCCGCACGTGATGCCATCATTTAAGTGTGTCATTACCTCCATAACTAATTTACTAACAGCCGCCAGTGTGTTTCGGCTTTTCCTAAATCCATATTGATGAGACGAAAAGAGACCATGATTCTCAAAATGACTTTGTACTCTAGTCGCAATACATTTTTCAAACACCTTGGCAAGGATGGGTAACAGAGATATGGGTCTGAAATTGTTCATATCGGTTTTGCTACCTTTTTTATGAATAACAATGACTTTAGCTGTTTTGAAGAGATTAGGAAAGACACCATTAAGTAAACATTCATTGTAAATGATACAAAGCGGTATACATAGTGAATGTATATTATTCTTAAGAATTTTTGTGTCAAAGTTATCTGGTCCTGTAGAGTTTGTATTTTTTAGATCCTTAACAATACGAATAACTTCCGGTTCAATAATAGGTGCTAAAAATATTGAGGGATTACAGCCTGGAACTCGGTTCTTAAGAGTATTCATAAAAAAGAAGTCATTAGGTCTTATTGTACTTTCCCCAACACTAACAAAGAAATCGTTAAAAGCGTTTGCAATAACCTCATCATTGTCAACCATAATGTTATTTAGCTCAAGGGAAATCTTTTCAGTCGTCTTCTGTTTCCCAGTGTTTTCTCTGACCAAGTTCCAGATTGCCTTGGTTTTGTTTTTAGCTTTGGAAATAGTATTTCTTACATGATTTTTTTTAGCGATAACTAGAACTTTCTTGAATGTCTTTTTATATTGTTTATAGTAGGACATGAAAACATTATCATTGTTGTTTCTAGACATCGTAAGTAGTTTTCTTTTGGTGCGGCTGGAGTGTTTAATACCTTCGGTAATCCAAGTTTTTGACCTTTGCTTACAAACTATATTTTATATGGAAAATATTTAGATGCTAATAGATTTACTATGTCATAGAATATTTCGAGCTTTTTATTACAATCAGTATCTGTAAATTCCAGATCCCAATTTATGTTTTGGAGCTCATCTTGAAAGGCCTGAACTGATGCACTATTATATACTCGCTTTTTTACAACATTTTGTTTACCAGAGTTACGATGTAATAAATCCGTTACTGTTATAAGTTGTGCATCATGATCTGAGAAAGAGCATGGAACAACTTGTGCATCCGAGTAGTGCTGGCAATTAGTTAAGATGTTGTCAATTGCAGTAGAAGACTTTTGCGTGATTCTAGTGGACTCAGTTATAGTTGGCCTAATGTCATATTCTAGTAATACCTGTAGCAAGACTTTGGTCTTACTGTCATCTGGGTCCCCAAAGTTTACATTAAAATCACCAGCTATAATAACACGACGTGATTTTAAACTGCTAAGATATTCTTCTAAAATTGTCATAAATTCATTTAAATTTGAGTTAGGACTCCTTAACAACACTGTAAGACACAATTTTGAAGAAGGTGAAAAGTCTAAACAAATGGACGAAACTTCAAAAACTTTTTCACGAACAAAAGAACTGACAACAATAACCTTATAATTATTTACAAAATCTGACCGAACAAAAATGACTGTGCCACCTCCTCTTGAGCATGATCGTGACGACTGTGAGGCAATCGTATACCCAGGTAGTATTAAGAAACGGTGTTCATCGGGTTCTAGCCAAGTTTCTGTCAATAATAGTATATGTGGTTTTTCTCTTAAGTCTAAACTAACAAATGCTTCTAAACTCAGCAATTTATTCATTCATTTTATAATTCAGCAATTTATTCGGTCATTTTTAGTCAGGTCCAAAACTTCGGAGGGCCATCTGTACTAAAAAACGTCGTACGAGACACGTGCAAAATCCAAATTCGTAACTCGTGTCGATTTAAAACACTCCCTTCGATTGTGTTTCAAAACATCGCCACTCGATTTTTCGCACTTGTGTCGTAATGTACTAATTTATCCATTTATTTTATATGTATATCGTTTGTCGTAATTTAACGGGCATTAAAAATAAATGTCGATTAGTTATTGAAAAAAACGGACACTTTGTAACAGTTCTACTTCGATAACAATTCTGGCGAGATATTCTTTGCCTATGTTTTTATGAATCATTACGATAGAATACATATGTCATAAACATATTTTTTCATAAATGTAAAATAGAATAATGATTTATTCTTGGATTTCACAGTAACTGATAAACAATGAAAATTTTATTTTTAGTGCTGTTTTTATTATAAATTTACGAGCTCTTTAATGTTGATCTAAATACCTAATCCACTTTGCAAATAAAAGTACCTAGCTATTGATATTTTCATCACGTTTAAATAGCACAACCGTACGTCTAAACAACTGAATCGTACCTAATTATACTAATTAGGCATAAAGTAAAACAAATTAATTTATACCTAAGTAACAATGGCAGCTGTTACGCATTTTACCTTTATCATACTCAGTTCGTTTTATGATAGTTATTAAAATAAATATTCGTATTGCTTAGTTAAGTTTGATACAGTGCGTCCATGCTGATTTGGATTTTGCGGGTACGATTTTCATTTAAATGTTTCTTATCATAAAATTATGTCACTTAGCTCATAAGAGTATACCTCTAGGTTCGTACACAAATTAAGAAAATTTGATTAGTCCCTATTTTGTAACCAAAAATATTTGATGAATTGGTGCTTTATTTTATTTTTCGCCATTTGGATTCTCAGCACACCTAGCCAAAATGCCATTTTGCAATCGTATACGATAAGCGATAAGTCACGTGACCGTAATAAAGTATGAAAATGGTCACGTGACTTTTCGTTCGACTTTGGCATTCTCATACATTGGTTACTTATCGCTTATCGTATACGATTGTGCAATGACATTTTGGTTAGGCCTGTATGCTTAGCACATGATTGGCGCGACGTATCTCGCGAGATAGACTATCCGTCCCTCTTTTGTTAATATAGCTAGTAAAGGACGGGAGATCTATCTCGCGGCGACATACTGTCGCACCAATCATGTGCTAAGCATACTGCTGTTGTATATTTTTCCCAAATTATGACAAATATTATATGCGGGCATTCCATGCCGTATGCCAAACACTGTATTTTCAATACTTTTGAGAAATTGATTAGCTCATGATTATCTGAGTTACGGTACGAGTATAATAAAACCATAGGTAGGGCCTTAAGATTGACAGTGTTTTCTAGCAGCAAACACGTTTTGTTAGGGTAGGTACCATAGCGACACGTTAGCGACAAAAATAGATATTTTCATGGAATACTCTTATAAAAAATACCTACCTAACACACTAAATTAAAGCTATTCCGATAAAAAAAAATCATAAAATAAACCAAATTTATTGAAGTGGACATGCAAATTTTTATAAAGAAATACTTTTTGAATTTTTAACTTAAACTAAATTACTGTTACCTGAAGCGGAGGTGGATCAGTGGTTTAGACGTTTGACTTTCAATCCGGAGGCCGTGGGTTCAAATCCTGGCTCGTACCAATGAGTTTTTCCGAAAATTATGTACAGAATATTAGATGATATTTACATATCATTAGCTTTCGGTGAAGGAAAACATCGTGAGGAAACCTGCATATATCCGCGAAGAAATTCAAAGGTGTAGGTGAAGTTCCCAACCTGCTTAGGGCCAGCGTGGGGACTATAGCCCATTCCCTCTCATATATGAGAGGAGGCCTGTGCCCAGCAGTTGGACATTAAATAGGCTTAAATATTTATATCCTTTATTGATCTTTTCTCTTAGGCTAGGTGTTTTATAAACATGTCTATAAAAGTAAAATACAATACAACATACAAAAACAATACAAAATATAAACACTTTATAAAAAACCTAACCTAGGGTGCCGCCGGCAACGGAGCGGGCCCAAGCTGCCGGTGGTTAAGGTCGCAGAGAGAGGAACCGACGGACTATCCGCGCCGTGTCCAGGACTACCGCCTTCTGCATCTGACCCTTGATCCAGCCATCTAGCGAGAGACTCTTAAGATGTTGGTCGAGACTCTTCGCTATTAAACCGTTCGCTGTAACGACTATCGGGACTATGATCGTCGAGTCAACATCCCACATGGCGGTTATCTCGTGGGCCAAGTCTAGGTACTTACTGGACTTGTCCTTCTCGGCCTTCACGAGATTCTCATCATGGGGGATGGTGACGTCGACGAGCACAGCCCGGCGCTGCGATCGATCTACCAGCACGATATCAGGCTTATTGGCTACAATAGTCCTGTCCGTGATGATAGGTCGATCCCAATAGAGCGTGGCACGACCATTTTCGAGAACTGGTGCAGTTGTGTACTTATAGTATGGCACTTCGACGTCCACAAGGCCGTATCGAAGAGCAAGCTGCTGGTGTATAATACTGGCTACGAGGTTATGTCTGTGCAAGTACTCGGTGTTAGCAAGCTGAGAACAACCGGAAATAATATGCCTGAGTGACTCTCCGGGACGGCGGCATGCCCGACAAATGTCGACCGTACCGTCCTTCAGGATATATTTCCGGTAGTTATTCGTCATGATAACCTCGTCAGCAATTGCACAGGCAAAACCCTCGGTTTCTCCGAAGAGGTCCCCGAATCGTAGCCAGTTCACCGACGCGAGCAGATCCACGTCAGGTCCCGTGAGGGCCTTGTAGAACCGCCCGTGTAGCTCCTTGCTCTTCCATACCGCCCTGCGGTCCTCGGTGCTTAGTACCACAGGTCTGCGCCAGTTCTCTTTTGCCAAGGAGAGCGGCGTGAGGTTCCGGTCTACTGCCACCACGTCACGATGCATCCCGCACTCATTGTTAAGAAAATAGTTTCTGAGATTGTACACCTCGTGGTTGTGGAGGTTTTTGGCATTTAGGAAGCCGCGGCCCCCACACCTCCGCGGGATGTACAATCTCATAACTGATGAGCGCGGGTGTAGCATTCGATGTGTGGTAAGCAGTGTACGGACCCTTCGATCCAGGGCGTCCAGCTCGGTCTGAGTCCACCTTAGTATGCCAAAGGAGTATGTGAGTATGGGCATTACCCAGGCGTTGAAGGCGCGCACTTTGTTGCCTCCTGACAAAAGACTGTTAAGTACTTTTGTGAGCCGGCTGAAAAAGCGCTCCTTCACCGCCTGTCTAATTCCCATATCTTCAATACCCAGAGACTGTGACATACCAAGGTATTTATAGGTTTCTGCTTCCGAGATAGATCTGAACGACATTGTCTCAGAAAGCTGTAAATTTGTTGAATTTACTACTTTCCCCCGCTGCACATGCATAACCGCACACTTATCGACACCAAACTCCATATTGATGGCACTACTGAAAACTTCTGTGGTTCGCAGTAGCTCCAACAAGTCTTGGCTATTTGGCGCAAATAATTTGAGATCATCCATGTACAGAAGGTGAGAAATGACTTCACCCTCTCTCCGAAGCCGACAACCTAGTCCTGAATCCTTCAGCAGGGTGCTGAGGGGATTCAGAGCTAGGCAGAACCATAAGGGACTCAGACTGTCACCCTGGAATATGCCTCGCTCGATCCTTATGAAGTCCTGCGGGCCAGAGGGGTCATCTCCGCCTCCTGGTTGACGAAGGACTGTGGTCCACTGCCCCATACACGCGCCGAGAAAGGATCTTAAAGCTGCATCAACTTTATACAGCTCCAAGACCCTCTTCAACCATGAATGGGGCACCGAATCATAGGCCTTCTTGTAGTCAATCCAAGCGGCGGAGAGGGCCCCTTTGTTACGCCGGACTTGCTGGCAAATGGTCATGTCGATGAGGAGGAGCTCTTTAGTACCACGGGACCCAACCCTACATCCATTTTGAGCAGAGGCCAGAACATTGTTCGCAACAATGTGCGTGTTAATTTTTGCTCTCAAAATGGATGTAAGGAGCTTGTAGAGTGTAGGCAAGCACGTGATGGGTCGGTAGTTTTTCGGTTCCGTGGTACTACCGGACTTGTAGAGCAGGAAGGTTATACCTGTTGTTAAGGAAGGAGGCAGGGAACCAATATTTATATTATTATTATTTTTACTGTTATCTACACTTTTACAAAATGTACGTTTGAATGATATAATAGTATCTTTACTACCGTAGGTACCATCGCAATTACTGAGCCGATTTTTGGTTTGTCTATCGATTCGTTATAATGGATCAAGCATCAAAACCATTATTATCAACGAGGAGGAAAACGAGAAAATCTTTTTTTGCGGTCAGTCTTAATTTTCTTAAGTTTCTCATTTCATTGTATAAATTATGTGGTTGGTGCATAATGAGAGGCATTACATACGAGTCATTTCATAATAGCATCACAACGAGAGTGATAATGACTAATTATACACAGTCGCATACATAACTTTATCTATGATAGTAAAAAAACAAGTTGGGGGCTGAAATCAAGCTGTCATACGACAGCTGCTGTGCATAATATTGCATGGAATTCCATTAAAACATCAGTTGTCGATGTTTTAATGGTATGGTTTTTTGGGCCACCCTATCTAAGAACCTATCTCTTAGCCTATCCGCTCGGCCGTCAATGAGCACAATATAAAGGTGTCCCAACACGGACTCCTGAGGGACCCAGGGGTCCGATTTTCATCTCACGACCCTTATTAGGCACTGATCGGCAGGTTCAGTCCAATCCTAGGAATTTACATGTATTACGCACATTTTCAAGGAGTATTGTCTGTTTAAGATATTAAAAATCAGTCTGTCTTTAAAGTAGTTGACTATAGAGAGATTTCACCTTTAGCCGTACCATGAGTTAGGATATAACTTTTACGTTAGCGTTATCTCGATGTTTTATTATATGAGGGGTCCACGGAAAAAACATGGCCAGTGCTTTAAAAAATCAGGGCAAATTCACACCCCATTCTGTTAAAAATGTGGTTTTTCCTTCTGTAATTTGAATTGACTAGACATGTTCTTTCCGTGGACACTTCGTATACAGGATATAATTAATGTATACAAATCTTAAACAAACGCAAGATAAGAGTATTTGCAAAGTTTACTTGTAAAATAACAACATAATAATATAATTTTCTACTTACATAGTGCACTTTTGAAAAGTAAGTAATCACCAAAATTAGAAACTGACTTCAACCGATTTCTTCAAGATCCCATTATCAGACCCCACTTGGTGCCAACGTGACCATCTCTGGGTTATACACGATAGATAAAAAAAAAATAAAAATCGTTTCACAATTCTCGGGGTTATCGAATAACATTTACATACAAGGGTCAATATTTTTTCGTTGAATTATTTTGTGTCCCTAAAAAACGTTACGCAGTGGTGATTTTTGTATAATATTATGTTTTGTTTAAAATTGTTGATGTACCTATGGATTTATATCTAGCGTGAAAAAGAATAACAAGTGCACCGGATTTTTTTACGTACTGAGTCGAAACGGCAACTAAATGCGTGACAGAGTGGTATGAAACAAGACAACGAAAATAATTCAAAGCAATCGAATTGAGAACTGCTCCTTTGGAGTCGGTTAAAAATAATATCGGAGCGACAACTGAAATAATGAAATTAGGCAACTAATTTCGATGACTGAAAACGCTGATTTCATAAATAGGACCTAATAATAGGTCCTCGTAATAAATCCTTGTCAGTTAATTCTAAATGCAATACGAATGACCATTGAATTGAACCCGGTGCGAATATTTGGGATTCCTTTCTAAGATAAAGGGCTAGTGAGATAGTTGCTTTGTTCTATGTGGAGTGAGGGAGATGGTGATAGTAGGGTTGCACCCAGTTTAGTAATTTGAAGTTTTATGTTTGAGTATGTTTGTATATACTCGTACTTATCTAAGCACAGAAATGGAGTTAAGTTGTTAAAAAAATAGCCAATATCTCATCACACAATTATTTAATTAATTTTCTATTACCAAATTTTTTACATAGGTTTATTTCATTTAATCTAATAATTACCTTTGAAGCTGCGTAATTATTTGATTCGGAAGCCTCTTTTCGACTCGTCTAGCTATAAAGAGAATTTCGCACACATCATGCTGTCACATAACATACCAGAATTTGGTAGGTATGTAGGTAAAATCTATGTGTATTTGACAAGTCTCTATCAAAAACATACAGTTTTGTTACTCATTAAGACAATGAGTCCAAACTTGATAGGGTTATGTCGTTTTTTTCCAATTTTCTGTGGCAACTTTTCGACTCCATCATGAAAACAGCGGCCCTACCACGAAAAACGAAATTCATAAATTTCGAGGATTTGTCTCTCTCACTCTAATGACGCCTTCGTTTGAGTGACAGAGAAAAATCCTCGAAATTTACGAATTTCGATTTTCGCGGTAGGGCCGCAGTTCTATGACATACTTATACATATTATTATAATGAAGACGACACGCCCAGATCAAAATAGTATTTTTTTAAATAAATAAATAAATATCCGGGATTTACACAAATCGACCTAGTCCCACGGTAAGCTCAACTAAGGCTTGTGATGTGGGTACCAGGCGATGATATATGTAATAGATAGATACATACAGATACTTAAATTCATAGACAGCCATGACCAAGGAACAAATATTTGTGATAAATAAATACACAAATAATGGCCTCGCCGGTATTCGAACCCGGAACCTCCAGCTTCGTAGGCAGGGTCACTACAGACTAGGCCACGGAGGCTGACAAAGTATTAACTCTTTATATATTTTTTGGTTAAGGATATATTAGCGATGTACGAATACATTTTGAGTTAAAACCTACTGTTTTCATCAAGGTATGCGATATGTATACAATTAACATGTCAGTTGAATCGAATTTGGATCAAAAACTTGCAATATTTGATTACAGGCCTGCTACCACGAACACTGAAGTTTGTTAATTTCGGGGATTTGTCTCTTTCACTCTTATGACGCCTTCGTTGGAGTGGCAGAGACAAATCCCCGTTATGAACTTCGATCTTCGCGGTAGCAGGCCAGACAATGCGACTGGTGAAAGTAAAGAAAAGCTTATAAAATAAATGCAAATTCTTACATGTGCCCGTAAAACATAATTGTTACCTGTAGCTACATCGTTGACTGAGTATGAGTATGCTAATTCATACTCATCCTCATTTCGCCCGTCCCTAGCACATTGTCCTCATCTCAATATTGAGATTAAAAGTGCCGCTCCGCTTCCTGTAAATTATCAGGAGGACTTTTCCGACATTTAAAACGTCGACTTTATTTATACGATGTGATACAACCAGTGGCCTATACCACAAAACTTTACAAGCGTACAATTCTACAAAACTGTATAAATTTCCATACAAAAAGTTGTCAATTTTGTAGAATTGTACGCTTGTAAAGTTTTGTGGTATAGGGGCCAGGATGATTAGCTAATTTGCCAATCGCTAACGCTTAGTAGCGTATCGTAGTTTTCCCTCTCTGTCACACTTTCATATTAGTGCGACAAAGACAGTTAGCTGCCTTTCGTTTACGATTGACGATTAAGCGTTAGCTATTGGCAACTTGGCTAAGCACTACGAAATTCGATCGTTACACAAAACGTGATTCGTTGATTTCGTAAAGTGGGATATAGAATATCGAATGCTTGTTTGGTCTGAATGCACTTTAAGAGTCGACTCTTACGAACTAAGTCAAACGCGACTCGAGTCGTATCACATTAAAAGCAAAATAAGTTCATTTTAGAAAAGTTCGGATGGGACCCAGACCTTTTGAAGAGATACCTGTAGTAGTGACGGCAAAAATGTTTTACATATTTCCGGTGACGTTTTTAAAAAGATTGACTTCGTTTTTTTAATGCATAAGTTTTCGCGCTAGTCCGATTTAAAAATGCGGGTTTCTTGCACTTAGGAATAAATTCAGGTTTGGAATAGTTCTAGTAATTTGGTTTTTTCAGAGATTGAAACTACTCGTTAGGTATTTTAGAATCATTTGTTGTTTTGTAGTATAACTCAACTTTATAATTTTTTTAAATGTATTTTGTTGTATGAATCGTCAGTAGAATCGAAAAAAAAAATTAACAAATCTACACACTTGCATTATTTTATAATCACGCTGTTTTAGAACACAATCTTTGTTTTATTACGAACTGAAAACGTTAAACCTTGCGTTGACATACACATTTTTATTAATATTATTGATATTTATTAGTATTAACGTAAAAATATATCTGCGAACGTGTTTCACGATATGTGTCAAAGACGTCAAATGATATGGAAAGTCAGCCATATTTCCGTTTTCTTTTCTTTCCTTCTTTTAAATAAATAAATAAATATCTTGGGACATCTTACACAAATCGACATATTCCCATGGTAAGCTCAATTAAGGCTTGTGATGTAGGTACCAGGCGACGATATATATAATAGATAGATACATAATGTATAAAGTCAATGCGGATAAGACCGTCTATCAGGAAAGTCCGTCTACCAACTGATTTTCGACCCTAATTGAACATTATAAGATGCATATGACGGACTTTCCTTCAAAATAAAATATGCCGGACTTAGCCGCACTGACTGTAGTTACTTTAATATATAGACAGCCACGACCAAGGAACAAATATCTGTGATAAATAAATACACAAATAATGCCCTCGCCAGGATTCGAACTTGGAACCTCCAGCTTCATAGCCACAGTCACTCCCTAGGCTACGGAGGCTGACATTTACATTATTTATTACATTTGTTTACATTTTTTTGACAAATGGTACCTGTACGTTGCCCGTAACTTCTAATGTCGGTGACTTTCCTTAAGTTCTGTTATATCATAATAATAAACCATATCCCGTTATGTAATATCATAATAGAAATATCAGTAATGTTGTTTCCAAGATTGAGTCCGCTGCAAGTAGCACGGCCAATCACGCCAGAGTGTATTCTGCTTCAGACTCTGTTGCCATGGTTACGCGAGTCATGGACGTGTGACGTAAATGGGAACGATTAATATATACACTTAAACATGTATTCTTGATTCTTCTTCTACCTAGCGTTAACCCGGCCTGCAGTGTTATTCAATAAGGAAACCGCCTTGCTGTCAGCGCTGTGTCAGCGCTGCGGCAGCGTCGAGCCTAAAAATGGTATTCACTAATGTACTTTAAACGACACTAGTGCTCGGCGACGAATGTGGCGTGAGTTGGAACTACACTGCGTCGAGAGTTTGACATTTAATATAAGAACTTCGTATTCTCTAACGAAAAACAGCGACGAACTCGCCCACAACCTCGCTCACAGCATTGATTCCTAATGTCAAGTAAAACAGCTAGGATTTTAGACAAGGCTGTCTCGTCGTGAATAAGAGAATAGCATAGCTGTGCCAGGGTTCGCTTTCCTGCTAAATTTCCTCCACTTTGCGCGAACCTGGGCATCTTCTACATAAGCCCATTCACACTCAGGTCAGCCTTCACGACATCTAGCCATCGCTTTTTTGGTCTGCCGCGGTATCGGGGGCCGTCAAGGGCTAGGTTAAGGCATAATTCTGGCACCCTAGTGAAAAGGGGTATAAATCGAATTTTGCCACTTTACAGGAGAGCCAAAAAACGATTGGCGAAATTATTCAAAATTACTGTGCCGAAATGGCTAAAGAATTAGAATAACTGTAAATGTACTTTCGAGTAAATACAATGCGCTCTTTCACATGCCGTCATTGATTTATGGCTAAAATCAATAGTTTAAAAAAAAATTGACTTGTACCCGCTGACATAAATGCTATTTAGAAATATAACCAAATTAGTACCCCTTTTCACATATATTGGACATTAGTGAAAACGGGTATACATTTAACTTATTTTATGATAACTCTTTTTGAGATGTACTTTTACGAAAAAAAATTAGCTAAGTTTGTTTGCGAAATTAATTTTAATGCCATAGCATGTACGTACACAATATAATCCCAAAAAACCGACTTATACCATTGTGCACAAAATGTTAGTAACGTGTAAAAGGGAATAACAAGATTTATATTAATCACTTTATTCAATTGTATCCAAATTCTATGAAATAAGTTACAATAAATATATTTATTTTTTCCATTTATTATTAGAAATTATTTCCTTGAATTAGAAAAATATTACTTCTTTTCAACAGCCAAAACACAACGCATCATAAAATGAAATGTTTTTAAATTTCATAATGTAGCATTTATTCATTATTATCAAAATCGTGTTATAATATTTTTTTTCTCATGCCTTATTTTGCTAACACGGTACTCGACAAAAAACCTAAATAGTACAAATAGTCCTACTGTCCGAATTATAACTTTATGCCCTGGATGTAGTGCGCGCAGCTAGGTAGGTACGTTCCGTAACGCCTGAATGTCAATTTTGTATCTTATCGAGTCACCTAAAATAACATACTATTGAAAATCGATATTTTATTAAAAAAACTATTGTCTATAGCCTATCGTAATGTACATTAAGATACAACTGTGAAAAAAATAAGTTCTAAATAAGCAAAGTACGACCGAAGGGAGTGTTTTAAATCGACACGATTTACGAATTTCATTTTTGCATGTGTATCGTACGACATTTTTCAGTACAGATGGCCTTCCGAAGTTTTCAACCAGGCAAGATATAAACGACTCCTCGCACTAGTGTGTAAAGAAGTTATTTCAGTTGTTTCGGATAAAAATAGTTACGTTGCATTGCAGTACTCTGTATGGAATCTTAATAAACAGACTTTAATCGACGAGTATAAAAAGCCTGTCACTATTATGTTCTATCGATTATAATTCTTATAAAAGTTGTATAGGTAAATATAGGTACGATCAACTTGAATTATTGTGTTAATTATACATTAACTTTATTAATTTCGTTAGTAGACAATTTAAAAAAATATTGTTTTCATTATGTTAGCATTCGTAAAAAGTGGCCAGGCATGGTTTCCGGGTGGCTGTTTTGAAATTGTTCTAATCACATGTTTCTGGAGTAATATAGATATAGCAACAGCCATAGAACAGCAGCAAATACTCGTACAAGGCTATTATAGTGCGCTTTCTATATTACCTAGATCATTAAGTAAAATTGTTACTACAATAAAAAAAAGTATTTGCGTTAGGTCGTTTAAAACTGTCAACACAAACTAATATTACTAACATAGGTTTTAACAAATAAGCAGCAGAATTTAACAGCTTGAATATGAAAAAAAAATACAATCATACTTTAAGAAAAACAATTAACCACTACGTATAAGTAAATAAAATTTTAAAAATTAACACTATTTTAAACATTGTGTATATATAACGAAACTTAGTGTAAAAGGGTACAACTTAGTACAAATCCGTCAATTTACTGGTGGTAAATGTTAAGTAATACTTTTTAATTTAGTGCAAACGGATATAATTCCCGCAAATGGATTGTATCACATGTAAAAAACTGTAATTCTAAGTGATTAAAGTCGACTTGTACCCGTAACAACACAATTTTATTCGTGAATATGGATTTATGTCGAATCGTATCTCAAAAAATGTTTTTATTGTTTGTGTAAAGTGATTTAAATACACATGGATCCTCATTATCCGAGTGACCATCAAGAAAATATGAGTAGTTATAGCGTTACACACAACAAAAATCCAAACGCGTAAAACTTAGCTACACTAATACCTTTTGTAACTTTGCAACGATATACTTTTTTTTGTTAGTAAGAATTTATTTCAACTTATACCTGACACTGCATGATCATTTGTGTTAGTTATACCATATTACACGACCGTAACTCTGTCAATTTACGTGATATCTTAGATCCTTTTACACCAACCGATGCCATTTTTTTTTTGAAATTTTTTGGTATACTTAACTCAATTTGGCCAAAATTCGACTTATACCCCTTTTCACTAGGGTGCCAGAATTATGTTTCAACGACAAACATGTATTCTTGATTAAAAATAAATGATTAAACGAAGTAAACTTACGTATTTTCAGTCTCTGCAACGAACGATCGCAATACATTTTTACGTATACTCTAGACAGTCCAGCTTGTTACTTGTTGTTAGTACAAAAGGCGGCAAATCCATCACATAGCGGATTTGCAGGAGCAACGATATAAATACTGATTCGAAACATAAATTAGTGATATATGGGGTGGCCTGCAACTAAAGAAAATTGGTACTTAACCAGTAATTCCTTAGTGAGCTCCAATTATTTATATCTTTTGTGGAATGGGCATCGATTGTCCCGCAGACAGTCCCAGTATGTGACGTCATTCAAGAACAATCTGAAAAAGTTGTGGCTCTCCGACATTTTGTGAATTGGTTGAGTAATATCTATTGATTTGTAGTATACGTATGTATTATATATTTTAATTATAAGTGTACTGGATGTGTGAGTTTATCTTAGTAGATATAATAACAGTTAAGTTTTTGGTATTACTCAAAATACATTCTCCACTGTACACGGTATGTTTGTCTATCTTTTGCTTCATATAGACAACTTCTTTGCTCAAAGGTTAACTGGAAAAGATCTCTTACAGGGATAAGTTCGCCTTTGTACCTGTCAAAATGTTTGTATAAATGTGTATTTTTACTTGTGTTTTGTGTACAATAAAGAATTTACATTAGTAAGTAAGTTCTTTATTTGCGTTAAATGTGGTTTACAAAAGGTCATATTGTACATTGAAGAGCATCACATATTTAGCTGAGTTGCAGCATGCAAATAACTACAATTATACACCTTACATCTAAAAAAAACACTAACAGCATGCAACATAAAATGAGCAATGTATAGATACAATTGAGATCCGTACGAATGAATTAAAAGCACACACCACTTTGATTGTACAAAATAAAATGAAATTGAAATCAATAATATAATAATTTATCAGTCAGAGCAATAATTGGGCAAATGTCAAAATTTCTACGGATAGACAACACATCATTATTAAAAAAATCACTTAATGAATATTATCAAACCGGAATCAGAAAGGGATTGGAAAGCACTGTTGACACAACAAATGACACTTGATTTACCTAGAAAAGACTTGTTTGACAGATGTAGTGAGTGATTAATTAATCTATTATCTGTAAGTCTCGGCACTTAAACTAGGAATATATGAATATAACTATGAATATATCCTAGATTGACGTATACACTGTTGTGTCAACAGTACTTTCGAATCCCATTCTAATCGCGGTTTCATAATAATATCACTCTTCAATTAACCAATTTTTAAGATTATTGTAACATTTATGGCCAACGAATGATGTTATACATACATACAGTAGTCAAAGTTTAACCCGGGTTAAACTTCAACTCGTCAGTATTCGTCTGCCTCTAGTAATAGCGTCGCTGCCGCTGCAGGCGACGTTCACCTGACGTAGACACCTTTTTGTCTGAGCACTTCACAACCTTAGAGCTTCTGGAAGAGCCTATTTTCTTACGTTTTTCATCATCAGCTTCATCATCATCAGCCTATGATAGTCCACTGCTGGACGTAGGCCTCTCCTATTAACTATGCGTATAGACGCATTAGGAGGCAAATGACCATAATCGCCACGCTGGGCAAGCGGATTGGCGATCGCTGTAATGTGTCCACTATAATGACGCTGCTCAGTGATGGTCAGTGACACTTCAATCCCCTAGTCGACTTTTACGACACCCGCGGGAGGAGTTGTTGGAGTGGTGACAATAGTACATTACTACCGAGGCCGGGAAGTGACTGGTTGCCGGCCGAATATATGTAGATAGTATTCGGTCGGCAACCCGTCACTTCATGGCCGAGGTATGTATAATGCTTTTCTCAAACATGCAATGAAATGAAACAAAAAATGTATCTTCTTTCTAAGAAATTATAAGTCAACTACATAACTAAGTCTTTGAAACACAACAAAAGTCAAATACGACACCGACACCTCATTTTTTTTTTAAGATTGACCTGTTTGAAAGTTGCAAATTTTTTATTTAAAAAATCGGTATTAGACGACGCGGTCGGTTGGGTCCAATTAATCGCATGCAGTGATCGGGGCCGACGGATCGCGCCGTATAATACTGCTTTTTAAATATTATTTTGAATAGTTATTGTACATTTATTTTAAATGATATAATGTAAATACCTAATTATAACTGCAAAAATTTGCCAATCATTTTTTTTGATACTAATATTACTTACAGATAATTATTGGCTAAAAGCCAAGTTGCCAGGTCACAACCCTATGTCAAATGAAAATTAAAAAAGAGGTACTTGCCGGCCTAGGCCGGCAACGAGGTGCTTCCCGGCCACTTTTTAGGCACGTAACTACAACATTTCATTGCATGTTTGGGAAAATGTATTTTAACTGCCGTCACAACAAGAATTTCTTATGTTATTTATATATATGGTACACAGTTTTGTCGCAAACACCTTGGATGTCATTTGCTAATAGCAACAATAGTATTTAATTATGTAGTTACTCCAATTTTCGCGAATACGACCTATGGGATTCGTGTTGCGATATGGCGATAACGTTTGTTAATTATTGTGATGAAACTAAATACAATGACCTTCGACTGCGTTTTGTTTTAGCAAGCAATTAGAATGTACTATCGACAACAAGCCTAACTAATCATTCTCATTACAAGAATTATGACTTAAAGTTCAAGAATTAAGTCAAGAAGTAAGTTTCCTTTTTTCTTTATAGTTTTTATTACATTTTATTCTTACCTGTATTACGATGTTGTTAACAAATAAATAATATTAAAAAAACTAACGATCGCGTTAAGAACCTAATCCTTTTTTTAATTCGGTTAAAAAAAGAGAAAAGTACACTTCATAGGAATAAAATAAATAAATATCAGGGGACTATTTTACGTACTCCGAAATTACTGACTTAAAAAAGCATTTTTTGGGACACATAGTCTTTGTAAAAGACCTATGCAGGATACCCCGTAGTTCCAATTATCACAAGTTAATCCTCACCCTATAAAATGAAAAAGGTTTTTTGAATATTGATCTAGCTAGTCAATTTTATTTGCATTTAGACTAAACGAGCATTCGCTTATTCTATGCCCACTCTACGAAATCAACGAATTTCGATGAATCACGTTTTGTGTCATGATTGAAGAACGAATTTCGTAGAGTGGGGGATAGAATGAGCGAATGCTCGTTTGGTCTAAATGCACCTTAAAGAAGATTAATTAAGGCTTATGTTGTGAGTGCGATATAAATAGTCACCTACCTACTACTTACTTATACAGGGTGGTCCAAACCTTGACGTCAAAAAATTTTTTTTAGATTCCTCACGTCATGAGCTATCAGAATATACATGTACGTTAACCGATTTTTTGTAGTTTTCGGGTTATGAATTTATGATATTTTTTT
>JALPQI010020289.1:0-19355 GCA_025490895.1 Thaumatotibia leucotreta
TCTGCCGATGAACATTAGGTCCCCAAATCCCTTATCATAGCATGCCATAAGTATAAATAGTGCGCAGCCCACATCCAATAGATTCCACCTATCTTTGCCAGGTCATCGGTCCATCATATTGGAGCTTTCCTATGCTGCGTCGACAAGCTTATGCTTGCCTTTAAGAAATCGCTTGCCCCAACGGTAATTTTGCGAGCAATATGTCTAGCCCACTGCCACTTCAGGTCACACATTTTTTGAGCTACGTTGGTGCTTTCAGTTTTCGTACGGCTCTCAACATTCCTATTTCAATCTCATCACGCACTTTTAGTGTATAGGCCTATAGCCTGCGTGAATAGCCTCTTTCTATCAATTAAATAGCTCACTGAGTGGTCTTTTTACTAAGCCCATAGTTACCTACCACGTTTTAGAGCTGTAAGTAACACTTGATCGAAGAGATTCGTTTTGAAATATACTGCGGGATATTGAATGAGAAGATATTGTGCTGTGCGGCACTACTTTACTATTGACCTTTTTCTCAAAGTTAGATCCACCCAACTGGACTAGCTGTCTGTCTCCAGTACACATATTCGTCGACTTTGAGCTTAGATCGTGACTGGAGTTTGTATCACAAAGATATCACAAATATCTAGATATTTCATATGGTCTTCGTTGATCTACGTTGTATCTTAAGCGCAACGCATTCAGGGGCTCTACAGACATCAATGAGTATAGTGATCAAGTTCTCAGGTTTCAGCCATAATTACTTTATATTTAGTCGGCGAACCGAAAGTGGGTGGTATAACTGATATAAACACTATTGATGTTGATGACAAAGCCCTTTCCAGACCAAAATCTTCTCAACAACATCTCCCTCCTCCTTGCTTCGTTTTCCTAAGTGCTCTTTCCTTCCAACGACCCAGTGATCATGAGCTTTTCCAGATTGTCTCCTGTTTTCCTGGCTA
This sequence comes from Thaumatotibia leucotreta, assembly GCA_025490895.1. Taxonomy (NCBI): domain Eukaryota; kingdom Metazoa; phylum Arthropoda; class Insecta; order Lepidoptera; family Tortricidae; genus Thaumatotibia; species Thaumatotibia leucotreta. The sequence goes on from JALPQI010020289.1 coordinate 945, forward strand.
TAATATCCGAAGAATTCAAGAACTTTCCGGAGGCATGTGGTAGACAGTCTAACAGTTACTCCAATCTCACTGAGTATTGATGCGTTAGTCCGATGCTCAGTCCAAGATATCCCCAACATTTCCCGCCAGGCCCACATTTCGAAGGCATCGATGTGTTTCCTATCACCCGACTTAATTATCCAGGTCTCGGATGCGTATAAAAAGATTGAAAAAACGAGAGCTCGCACTAACTGTATTTTGGTTTTACGCGTGAATCGCGTGATGTTTCGGTCTCGCCAAATCTTCTGCAGACATCTCCCAAAGCAACCAAAAACAGTTTTGACATACTGCAATGCTATCGGCACTCCTCGCTGCAATGGTATGGGTTTCGAATACCGGTCTTGGAGACGAACTGGACGCTATAATATAAGTACCGGTAGTCTACTTGGCTTGCTTGTTCTATTGTTTGTTGGTTACTTGTTCTTTGCCGACAAACATGGAAGACCTGCAAAAACTTATTGTCTCAGGAAAGTTTGAAAGGAAATGACCGAGCCCCATCCACTGGACAGACCGGATCCGCACCACACTCAACATTCAAGTTGCTGAAGCGGTCCACGCTGCCAAAGATCGGGGCCGTAGGCGGAAGATCGTAAAAGAGAAATTGATTACTTGATAATCACGACCCCCGGCATTGTGATATCGGCGCAAGGAGGAAAAATCTACTTGGTACCGCTGAAAATAGTGTATAGTATTTGTTTATGAAAAAGCCATAAACGTCTCGATCGATTCAAAAAGGCCACGAAAGTTAACCAGAGGGGCAAGTTATACCTCTCGATCTTCTGTATAACCTGACGTTGCTTGTGCAAAAACCGAAACCGGCTTGTTTGGGAGGCTGGATGTCGTCAAACCTAAGTATCCACGTGTAATGAGGGATGACACTCGATAGGCTGATATTTTATTTCCTGTATAAGAGCATTATGTAAATACTTACATAAAGCAAATACGAAAGCTTAGTATTTAGTATTCAACCCATAAGAAATAAGTCTGTTATTCAGTCAAGGCCACGCCGATTTCACGCCGACCATTAGTCGGCGGCGGCGGCGTCGCGAAAAAGGTCGGCGGCGGCGTGACGCCGGCGCGGCGCACACGTCTAGTTAAGACATGGTAATAATATGTTACGCATCAACGTAATCATGCAGGCATACGATGGTCCCATTTATAGCTTAACGTGGTTTCAGTCGCGCTCTAATAAATTTAAGCAAGTGCAAAAGTGACGCATAGCACGACAAAAGGTAAAAACTTGGCCCCTCATAATTTACCTCTTGACCTTTCTGTAGATTTACGCGTCAACACTGGATTAAGAAAATTGTTAGCAGCTGTATGTGACACGGCAATATGATATCAATTATACCACCAGTAATTAATTATAACTTAGTTACTGAGCTAACGCTTTTCTTAACGATATTGTTACTCAACATTTTCCTCTAAAACCGCTAATTGCTCAAATAAAAGCATTAAATTTAATTAAAATACATTGAAACTACATTTACATTGTGTATCAAACGCACTAGCTTGAGCTAGAACACAGCGTAACTTTTTAAGCAATCAAGAGTCGTCGTGCCAAACCACAAAGCCAAATTGCGTGCAGAGCGGCAAAATTGCTAGTAAACACCGCGCCGGATCCCGGTTGCCTTTAATTGGAGTGTTGAAAAGCGAACGCGAGCAGACGAATTGGCCCACGAGGACTTACACAGTCATCGCATTTAACTGTACCACAGACAAACACCAGCTATTGTAAAAGCACATCTTTTAGATTGAGAGTTAATGAATTGCTTTTATTTGTTTCTGGTTTAACATTGTGTATCTACAGATAAGAAAAACAATTTTCGTTACTTTTCTTTCGAGTTCTTAAATACCCTATGGAATTTTCATTCATCTTTTTCAATTAACTAGTTTAGAATGATAATTATTTTTTATGTAAAATTGATTACCTTTTCGATATTAATTTAATAGCGTGAAAATAGATTTTTAACAACTTTTGGCATTTCTATTTAATCATCGTTTTATTACATTAAAATCTAAATTAAAAGTTTTTGAATTCGTCAAAGTAAATTTGATTAAGTTGACGCTGTTGATAAGTGGGGTGGACCGTTGGACGGTAAAGTTGATAGTCGTACCGAGAACCGGGAACATAGAAAACCTTAAATTTCGAGCAAGCGTCTTTATCTATCTGATTAAACTTTATTGGAGTAACAGAGACAGAGGCTAGAACTTTACAATTATTAAATTATTATGTTCGTGGTAGGTTTATTGGATTGATTAAGCTAAGAGTCATTGGTTTTCGAACTTTCTGCGAATCCCACAGAGAAGTATCAAAACTGCGTATGAAAGAGCAATCATACAAGGATCGGGCAAACGCCCGTCATTTTGAAAACATAACCCTGTTCCGTATGATAGAGACTTCCTTATCTTATGATGTTAATATATTTTATTAATTTAAGAGATTTATTTTGCCGTGTGGTGACGGCAGTAAGAATACATTTTTGTCACCACCCCGACTCCTCCCGCGGGTATCGTAACAGTCGACTAAGGGATTGAAGTTTCACTTACCATTCTTTGATAAAAAAATGATGATGGGCAGCAGCGTCATCATAGTGGACACATTACTGCGATCGCCAATCCGCTTGCCCAGCGTGGCGATTATGGGCATTTACCTCCTAATGCGTCTATACACATGGTTAATAGGAGAGGCCTATGTCCAACAGTGGACTAACATAGGCTGATGATGAAGATATTTATTTATTTATTTAAGATATTCTTTTAATAACACTATCAGACTATCATCAACTATCTATGTAGGAGATTCAAACTCTTTCTTAGATACTTGTACACCCCATGATTGTTCGAAACGTCGTTACAACGTTACTAAATATGCGGGATATAATTCGTTTAAATCGTTTTATTTCATGAATAACTATCGCCTTAAGCGAAAAAAATATTATACACTCAATAGATCATCTTTCAATATCAAAAATTTCATATCGTTTATTTGTTACATGTTCACAATCATGGTATGTACAAGCAAGAAGAAATTAGGATCTCCTAAATAGATATTTTGTCATAGTTTAAAAAAAAGATATTTTATAAAATTAAATATGTTAACATCATAAGATAAAGAAGTCTCTACTGTACGGAACAGGGTTATTTTTTCAAAATGACGGGCGTTTGTCCGAGCCTTGGTAATTAAGTAACACGTATTGCAGTGACGGTGTCACTTACACGTTGTATCTGATGAATTGTGTAGCTGTCTCTATCTAACTCTATGCATAGCCTATTGCTTGACTATTCTATACGACATATCATCCACCTTTTCTATTATCTATTATTCTTGGTCTCCCTATCCCTAGCTTTCATTCAATCATGTGTTCTATGACGTTCTTAATAAAGATGTCGAGTCGTATAAGGTGACCAAGCATTATCCCTCTCCTGTTTAATATAAAGAACATAAGGTATACTTAAATATCGCGCACCGAGATAGCACGAGCTTGGTGCTTAATAATGGAGACCTAGGCTCCTCGAAGCATGTCACTCATTGTGATTAAATACAAGTGTGGTTTAACCGTTTCATTATATTTATAGGTATTATGGCTAACGATAGTTTAAATTCAAAAATAATTTCATTATATTCTGTCCAAACAAATTTTGTTGACAGTTATTTCCTTGCGGTATCACTAATTGTTTAAGATTAAAAAATAAGCAATATAGTAGGTTGTTGGCCATATTTTGATACTTTACAAGTAAGTGTTAGTCTCATATCATGTTCCTAGAAATTTGATCAAGTAGTTAATTTAATAAAGCCTGAATCTTAGAAACTATTTATAATTTTAATTCTATTATTTAGACTGAATTTTATTTCTCACTTTTGTAAAATTATTACGTTTATTATAAGTGTAAATTTGTGTTTTTCGTTATTTTGAATTGAGTACACGTGACGTCAACGTATTTTCTATCTTAGTGTGCACAAACAATCAAAGTATATTCATGTATCAAACTCTTAATACCTACCCGTAACACAAAGACCGTGTGATGATACCAAGATTTTTTTTCATTTCTCGAAAAAAATGTAAGTAAAATTTCAGGGGTCACACTCTAAACATTCTGTGTATAATCATAGCTGGAATATGTTTAATATATAGCTTCGACATATTCCAAGTCGCATTTCCCTAAACCGATAGATTAGCTGGAGGCAGGAACCGGACGAAGGCCTTGGCCAGGAAATGGAAACGCCGGCTGACGCTCAGTCGCCTAACAGTTAGCCACAGGTACGTAGGTATTATGATTTCGAAGTTTCGAACTGCTAGTTACATATGAGCCTTACATGTAAACGTAATGTATAACTTATAACATGTAGGTAGTTATGTGTATGTGTACGGTGTGTACCATTACTTTCCGTTGTCAGTTTTAGATTAAAAAGATTTCTGATCCTGATATAAATGGGTCATTGTCAGATTTAGGTTGTCGTCTTTTCGGTGGACATACCTAAAGTTAAGGATTTCCTGTACAAATTTTGGGATAAAACAATTGCCGGTAAAACCAGGTTCGCCGGTCTACAGCCCTATGCAATAACATCGTAACAAAGATTTATACAAGCTGTTAACTTTTGACCACCGAGTGGACAACTTTTGTTTTTCCGACTGATAATGACCCAAATCAATGTAACTATGCTAAAACCTATACTTGGTATACTTTACCTACACAGATTTTCACAGTGTATGATAATATCTTGAACACTATGATATCGAGTATGACGTACTCTCTCTTCTTGTACCTACCGATCGCAAGTAATAGCTTAGAAGTAGTTTTTATTTTACAAATTTGCTATTATGTAGGTACGACGATTCAGAGTGCTTGTTGCTATGCCCATTTGAACAAAGAATCGTCTGACTTTGACTGTGACTTTATTACTCATTGGGATTTATTGCTTTTTTGAATGAAAAGCCTTACATTTTAGCCAGACTTATTGAGTCGCACTTAATCGACAAATCAATCTCGGTCACGGGACACCTAGCCATAGACTATCTCAGATAGACGTCGGATTATTAATAAACTTACTTATTATTACCTTATATACCATTCGTAGAAAACAAAAAAACTAAGCAAACCTTAAAACTCACATTATTTCATAATCACGCACTTTTAGAAAACAATCTTGGTTCTATTACAACTTTTGAATTCATGTACATTAAAATTTTAGTTTAAATAATGGATTTATTGGTATAAACGGAAAAAAATATCTACGAACGTGTCGAACGTGTGTCACAATGTGTCAACCTAGTTGTTTACATTTTTTGTGTTTACATTTTTTGTTTTCCACTGACGAATTTTATACGAACAAAACATACGCTTCCAAGTTTTGCAGCAATTTTTGAGGCGCAATCATTGGTAAGAGTGAGAGGGAAATATCTGCAACTCTTTCTCCGATATAACTTTGTTTCGAAACCTGCAGGTGTAAACGCAGCTTAATAGCATTGCGAGAGCACCCTCGCGTAGCTCCATCTAGTGGGTAATTGCACATGACAAGCGCACTCAATATCAGACGCATATTCCGAATTATTAGCTCATCACACTATTAGATAATTTCCTATTCCTATATTAGCATTCGAGCCTTGATGGATTCTTTCCATCGGCATGAGCTCTTTCTAATTCCAGTATATTCTGACTTCGCTATTACTATCTCCTATATGATATCTTTGTGGTGGATACAGTCTAAGTCATCTATCAGAAGAATGTATGTTCAGTCTTAATAGTAAAGACTTTCTGTAATTATAAAAGTCCAAAGCCAAAGTCACTCCAGGCACTGAAATCAAATCTACACAGGATAAAAGGACGCGGGTCTAATAGTGACGAGAGGTTGACAAGATACAGAGTCAAGGCCAACCATTTATTTCTACATCCCACTTCCAAAGAACCGGTGACGGGACATTTTTTTTTGTAAAAGTAATTTGTCTCGCGTGAGCTCCTGCCGCGAGGAACATGGATTGCAGGTACACGTGAAAAATAAAGACGGCTTATAGGACCAAACAAAACGGTGACTTCCTATTTATATTTCGATCGAACGAAAAAAGGAAAAATTAGTTAACGGTTTTTTAAAGGATATAAAATGCGCTGTAAGACGTAGGACATCGTCCTTGACCATCATGAGTGCCGATCATGAGTACGGATGTGCAAAACCAAATTTCTTTTTATTAAAGGTTCTGCAGAGAACAACTCCCCTTTGTTGTTACCTACACGTATAGGCATAGGGTAGGTGCTGCTGACAGTCATTTGTTTGTTTGCTTCTGTTGTGGTACAACATCACCTTATTACAGGTTTTCTGGGGAAATACACAAATCATTGTGATGCCTTCCTAACGCACATCAGCCAGGATAGCTCATTAATAATGATGTTGGTGTTTTATAATGAGTCATTATAAAACACCAAGTTCACACCTTACCGATCTCAAGCAAATTAATCCCAACTCCAAAAGAAAGATTTTTCACAGGAGAGTCGCATCGGAGACAGAAAAATAGTGGCAACCTAAATAATACGTATTTACTTGAATGACGGAAAATCTGACATTACTAGTCCTTAATGTCTCTAAGACACACCACCTACAATAAAAATGCAGGCGACATTGAATTGTCTTTGTAGAAATGGCCTCCACGGTCTTAATAACATCCCACCTTTATCTTCTGTCCCGGACACACAATTCGAAATATTTAGGACGAATATCTACGAGAGGTAAAATGGGTGGGCATTGACAATAAATTCAGTACAGCTTAATATTAGAGCTAGGTCTTGCCAAAATATTCTAGTGTTCCCTTAGCGCGACTGAAGTTCACTTCGAGTAGTCTATAATATATTTACAATCACCACATCCACCACTCGGGAGCGGGTAAGGGGGTATGTAGACTATGTAGTATGTACATACCAATATCAATTGTATGTATCAATTGTAGGTGGGTATACTAATTTATAGCATACGAATGAATTACCAAAAATACGATTTTTTTAAATTAGTTTTTGGAATATGTTAAACTACTAGAATTGGTAATAAAATAGTCTCTTATGAATGAATACGTAACTAAAGATTTTTTTTTTATCGATAATGACAGTCTTTATTTTTGCTTGTCTACGAGACGGGGAAAAATCACAATTGTGGGCTGTGACAATTTCCAATCGAGCTGTCAATTACACATTTATGTCTTACAAAAACAGAATTAACGTATACAAAAATAAGTGCACTCTCGCTGCCAGTGAGGTTTAGGAAATCAGAATAAGCGCCTTTTTAGAAAAAAGTATAAGTTTCAGTATTAGAAATTCTAAATTGTTACCTTTAGTACTTATTTATCATTATCACCTAGTAAATACGTATTTTTGATAGAAAATCGATCCTTCGAAAACTTCTTACGTTGGACAAATAAAATTTTTATAATTTATGATTCCATAGTCCTTTCTTCTGAAGCCGTGTGGTGACGGCAGTAAGAATACATTTGTCACCACCCCAACTCATCCTGCGGGTGTCGTAAGAGTCGACTAAGGGATTGAAGTGTCACTGACTATTATTTGATAAAAGATTGATGATGGGCAGCAGCGTCATCATAGTGGACACATTACTGCGATCGCCAATCCGCTTGCCCAGCGTGGCGATTATGGGCATTTACCTCCTAATGCGTCTATACGCATAGTTAATAGGAGAGGCCTACGTCCAGCAGTGGACTAACATAGGCTGATGATGATGATGATCTTCTCCTATTCTGAGTCCCAAAAGCTCACAGGCAACGGGTAACCACTTACTTACTTTTTTAGCCACCCTGAATTGAATTAGTCTAGTCTATTAGGTCTAGGATGGGTTAGTGAAACAGTGGAGGAACTAAATCATTATCTTCTAATGAATGTTATACACGGTGTTACGTCAGCGTCAGCCGAAAGATTTTAATGCTGGATTCCTGACCATATTTAGAGTCTTTAATGTTATTTAAAATTTCCTTGATTCGGCTTGGTTTCAGAGATAATCAACCTTTTTTCGAAATAAGTTTTTCGACGTAACTCGTCATTTAACTTCTTTTGGATTACAATGCTACCACAATGTGTTCTAATATTACCACACCTTTTGCCTGACAATCAAAAAATACGAATAGACTTGACGAAATATCCTCTACCTAAAAAAAAACAATTGAAATAAATAATTTAAACAAATTGTTGTTATGATAAAAAGTACTGGAAATGTTAAAAAGTATTAAAATAAGTCTAGAAAACGAGAAAAAAAAAATTTTTTTTTGGTGGAATTGACATTAGGTCTCATAATATTTTTTGTTTATTTTGATGTCTAGAATGCATAGTTAAAATCTTTCGCAATGCTCGCGTAACACCGTGTATAAGTTATATTTCCATTTCAAATATATATTTGTGATAATGAAGAAAACAAACTTAAAAGTTTTGTCTAAGCTTTACAAGTCACGTTTCATATTCCAACAAATATCGATAAAGTTTTAACAATACCTTCAAGAAAGTTACATTTCCGAGTTTACCAACCTGCAGGAGCGTATAGCAGTTTATAGTTCATAAAACTAGAGACCTTAGCCTTTGTTTTGAGGAAACCTTGTTTCTTCCGCAAGTCAATGCACTCGGCACATTGTGTAACAAACGCATGCTCACCGCTGCTGCACTAAATGTATAGTAAACATACGTGTAGTAAAGCGATTCCATTTTTCATTCCGCATTAGAAAGGCTCACTTTTTTTGACATCAATACAAAATCGACATAAAATTGAAGGTTTAAACATTTTGAATTGGTATTTTAAACTACTTAACTAACTTTAACTTTAAACTTAATTAGTTGAGATTTCTAATAAATAAATCAATGAAATAAGAAATATCTATTCGTTGGAATATAAAATAAATTAAGCACAGTTACAACTAAAAATCTGATATATTGATTATTGAATTTTACAAGGCAGAAGTTTGTTTTATTGTCCGTTTATCGTGTACGTATGTAGTACAGCTGTTGAGATTACATCTACCGCCGTGATAATACTGAAGTACTTCTAGAATATTTAGACCATTGCTGAAAATTTGGAATAAAAAGAGCACAAAAAGCCTGACATTTCTCCCTTTCGTACTCAAGTGTCAATACAGTGTGTGGTGGCGTATAACAGAGGCCAAAATGAAATGGATGACTCTTAAGACGCAACAATCCTGTAAAGGGTTCGAAATTCTTGAGTTCGGAGATATTGTTATTTAAAGTTATGGACACTAAGTACACATCTTGAGATTTTGTTTTAATTTAGAAACCATTTTGTTACGTTTTACTAAAACTTTTTCCTTCTCTCTGTTTTATATGCAGAGATCGGATAAATGTGCGTCATTATTCGCCATAATATGGACATGACTCCAAAGTTGATTAAATGAATAATTCAACGAATCATTTCTTGAAATTTGATTTCATAGCTTTAAGGTGACTATTTACAAAGGTTTTCATAGTTACTGGTGTCAAACACGTAATTTTCTAAAAATGATTAAATTATTAATTATTCAATCAACTTTGGAGTTATATGGACATATTATGTTATGTGAACAATGACGCACATTTGTCTGATCTCTGTTTATAAGTGATTAGTAATAGTTTCAGGTACATCAATAAATAAACTCATAATTAGCACATCTTAAGAAAATTAATTAAAAATGTATACACTAATGACTGTTGCTGGCCACACTGTATATATCCTATACAGTACATGTACGTACACTTTCCGGGAATAATGCCAGCTGTAAAATTGGCAGCGTGACATAACTAACCACGACCCTTGGCCAACTTGAACGCCGCTATCAAATTATTGAACTAAGCTCGATCGGGTAGTTTCATTCGTAAATCCATTCTATCCTGACCAAGAACTTGAAAAAAAACCGCAATCATGATTCTTCTAGATCCGGACTCCGGGGATCATTCAAATCAAAATTATGAGCTGATGGGATTCTAATAATAAAATAAAAATGTTCCATGTTTTTCATATAAGTAATATCATCCGTTCCGCGATGCTCGTAAATTCCGGTGCACTACAGTCAAATCCCGTGTTCCCAGACTAAATTTCGCAATACTTAAATTGCGAAGGGGTGAAAATAATAAAAGGGACATACCTAAAATTAAGGAATTCCTGTACTAATTTTGGAATTTAACACAATTGACGGTACAACTAGGTTCCCCTGTCTATCTTGGCCCTTCGTAACATAGATTTATAAAAGCTGTTATTTTTTGACCAGAGAGTGGACAACTTTTGTTTTTCGGACTGACAGTGACCCAAAAATAGCTCAATTCAACATTACATAATGTACCTAATATTCACGTTCACACAGTACAGTCAAAACCGAGCCCTATCCCTCTCGGCGGAAACACTTCAGACAGCGATCTGTCGTGCACTCCGCTGTACATTAACAACACGCGATGTCATGAGTTCATGACACCTTTGCAACTTAATGTTACTATTTGTCCTATCAAAAACATACAATTAAAGTGAGACCCAAGTTTAATATTAAGATCATAACCTGTGTTTCCTGAGTGACTAATAGGTAGTATCACACATGATAACCCCAAAATCACGAAAAAAAAACTTTTTCATACATATTGACTATGTTGGCGTTGGTCCCGTACTAAAACATGCTGAGTGCGACTTTTACAATGTATATGTATATACATACATATGTATTGATATACATATGGTCCTCTTCATCGTTTTCGATGACGGCGACCCCAAATAAACCATAAGGTTTATAAACAACGTCTATAAACGTTGTCTACTGTGAGCCCTGATATGGCAGGCTAGGCCGAACTTTGTTTTAAATAATCGTAATACTCGAACTCGTATTAATATACGTAGTATTGATATACGGCGTGTGCGAAGATATTAATTAGTTACTCAGGAAACACCGTGTATACCTGTCCACCTATGCTTGGTTGTTGACCACAACAACAAAAGAAGTCGGGTCTAAATGGGTACCAAGTTCATTGATCAGCCCGAAAATGGTTTTATAGCGAGTTTTGGATGCCAGCTGGCGAAATATTATACAACACCCCTATTGTTGCATCAATGACGTCACTCCTTAATTGAGCTCGTTAACGCGCTGCGCGTGGAACTGTGAGCTTTAAGGTCATTGACCCTTAAACAAATAGGTCACGGGCAAGTGGAGATACTTTTTATGAACCGTCAAGAGGTATTCAAATTTAAAATGTACCCCGCCATAGTCTATTCAATACATTTAGTTTGAGCACCACTGTATAATAACCATTGGAATGGGCGTGCATTTTAATGAAATATAATACATAGATAATTCGTAGTAAGCAGTGTGATTTAACCATGTTTTTATTGTACTTACTGGGATTAATAAAAAAGGTAATCGCAAGCCACTTATAAGTTAACATCTCGTGGGAGATATTTCTACCTTAACTATGAGAAGCATACGTCTTATAAAATATTAACTCGTGACTTCTAAACAGGCTCAATGAAAATGCCAGCGCCAACAGAATAAACTGCTTCGTTCTTTTTTTCGTGCACTTTGTGTTAGTTGTTATAAGAGTCAGTATGGTCAGTGTCGGCATTTGTACATGTACGTTTGAGACGGGTTCATTTATTTTATTTAAGCGTGTGTAAATATATACCACGTTAAATTTAATAGAAATGTGTTGCCGGCATATGAGTACAATCTTTATGCTCACACATATCACATGCAGGTCCCTAGCATAGGAGTTCTATAACATAATTTCGATCGGTATAGCATTAGCACTTAATTAAACAGTACTGGGGGTGAACGTGTTAAGGCCGGAAAGATGTCCCTAAATAGCGTGCAAATTGTTGCTGATAATCATTTTATATTAATTACCACCTCTCAAGCAATAAACCCAATGTAATACATTTAGTAGCTATTATTTTAAATCCATCATCGAAAAAACCAGCTGTAGGGTAGGCACCTATTTGTATTTCGCATATTTTTGACGCTCCTAAGTCGACAGACTCCAAAATGAATAAATAATAATGATACGTGCCTCAGCGTAAGCCGCATTATTATTTTTTCTCCAAAAGTTTCATTTACACCCCAACTCGGATTCAATATTTCACGTTGGAAACCGTCAGCCCTCCCTTTCTGTTCCTAAGTAAAACAACTGACAACCAACAAACAAATGCCCCGCCTCTGTTTTCACTTTTGACAGTCGAAATTTACATAATATATTGAGATCAGTGCTCAGGCTTCAGCGCAAACGTTTCAAAGTTGCTAAACGAAAGTTTTTATACCCAACATTTCGCATTACTTTGTTATAAAATAACAACATTTAGTTATGTAATGTGTCATTGTGTTGCATATTAATGGACGCCAAGTTTAGTCGCTATCTCGGTCGATTAAAAACTGTCATACAATAACATTGCAAAAGACGCGTATTTCTGTATTCGTCTTACATGCATTAAAAAAAGTGGATGGTTTAATAATTATCAAATCAGAAAAAACATTAAAAAGCGAATTGAACCGATTTCCCTAAATCCCATCATCAGACCCCGATTGGTGCCTACGGGATCATCTAGGAGTTACAACCATTCGGCTAAATATATTTAAATAATTTAAATTTTGAAAATCGATTCATGGTTCTCGGAGATATCGAGTAACATAAAAAAACAAATCAGTCGAATTGAGAACCTACTCTTTATTTAAAGTCGGTTAATACTGCGTTCTTACGAAGCTTGCTTTGAACGTAATAATTATAGGTATAATTTTATTTATTTTATCTTTATCTTTTTTTTATGTATGTTCCCGGTTCGATTTTTTTTCGTTAGAAAGGGTATAGTCGGTTCGTAGTCCTTCTAGTTGGTCCCATTGTCCAGATCTGATGATAGAATCCTGGATAAATTAAGGGAACTCTTTAAATTTTGTAGGCGTATAAATATGACATAGGTATTCAACTATTTGCGCCTTGTACCTAGTGAACATATCAAGTTGGTAAACAAAGGGCTGATGATGGAAGGTACAACTCCTTTGCGATTAGGAGTAATAAGAAAGCACTAAAGTCCTGAACTTTAGCGTAAGTACCCGTTGTGGTAGTGGTAGCCGTAGCGGAATTCCGAAAGATTGATCAATTTTTTTTCTACCTAATACCAATAATTATACTAAAAGTAAGCAAAGAAAATTTTTCAGTAAATTGTTGAGTTTTTATCGTTTATTTTATATTTTTACAGAACGCAACAGCAGTAACTATTATCTACGTTGATACCTACATTATAAACGCACGACGTCATAAGCCGTCATAAGTTAATAAAAATTACCCGAATGATCCTGTTCGATCATCTATTAATGGTTTTCCTATCAAGTATCTAAACACTTTATTTCCCTTCATTTACCTATAGTATACCTACAGAATGCCAGTCACTCGACAAACAAACCAAACGATACGGCCGTCACTTATCAAGAGGTACCTATCTAGTCAATTTGTTTCCAGTAATTATTCCATCAAGACATCCAATGATCGTGGAATATTGGGAGCGGGCGGAACGTCTTAGCATATAAAGCAGTATCTATGACAGACCATTTTTATTCGCGCTTTATCGGTACATTCTGAATATTAACGCGGTAACGACCGATAAAACGATCATCGTAGCACGGGAGAAAAGCTTTTATGATCAAACGGGTACGAAAAATGACAGCACGTCTAAGTTGCAGATGTGGTGTGTATCATACTTATACATACATAGCTACCTACTACGTACAGTGCTTATGTCTAATAGCAAGTATACGTATTAATACCTTTCGCTTGCTCGTGTTTCTATTTCATACTCACAAGTAAAATACAACTTTGCACCCTTGTATAATAAATAAGTAAAAACTATCACCTGTTTTTCTGTCTACCTGGTATAATAAAATGAACACATTAAAATTACACACATTTTAGAATAAAATGCATTCGATTATACATAGAGGCAGAAAACAGGTGTAATCGCTATAAAGCAACCTCTTCCAGACAAAATTTGGGAATCTGGTAAGTACCCACAATATTACCTTAATACTGAACCTTAATGTGGAAATAATGGACTCAGGACAGCATAAACAGAATTTGACATAGACAAAGCAAAATAGGTATATATGTACTTCGAAATTATTACTTAATAAAGTGAATTGTCTGTTTGTAAGTAGGTTGGCTACCTTCCTGAGATGCTGGGGATTGAAATACAATGCTCGAACGTATCAATAAACCTCTAAACTGTAGCATCAACTACTATCTATAGCTCGGAAACGTGACACCGGGTAAGGTAAGGGTAGGGAACTATCACATTGATCCAAACCGAATCCCTTTGAGTTGATCAAGACGTTTGTATTACAATGTAGGTAAACTAAATAATATAGACATTGACGCTCAATATCGTCCAGCAAAAACTACGGTAGATTGAGTCATAAGGAATTGAAATTATATATTTCCAGCGAGGGCGTTCATTAGAAATTAGAATCCCGAACGTAGTAAGAGATTTTAAACCGGAATCATGAGCCTAAAGAGAGTTTCGAGCGTCAACGCCGAAGACGAAAATAATTTTGATACCTTGTGACACATACCTACTACTTTTCGCGCCAACTATGAGAAAATAAAAGATATATTTGCAAATAATCGGTTCTAATGAAATCGTAAACGATTATGAACGTACCTGTTTATACTCATATTTAATTAGGCAGGCAATAGAAAGTCGCCCGCCAGAAAAGTGTCACTTTGTTCCCTCCCAACAGGGAAGAAAAGACCCGTCTACGAATAGGTGGTGAGAAAACATTATTTAATTCATCATTTGTAATACGTAATTAGGTAGATACTAGTAAAAAGTGCTCATCCGAAAATTTGTAAATGTAAATGGGGCAAATCGTTGTGACTGCGTATTATGGATAGGTACATATATATTATTTCAATTATGTATACGTAATCTAATCATAATTCTAATATTACAGTCGACGAGTAAAAAAAAAAGAATATGGAAGCGGTTATTTGAATATAGCCAGAAATACGAAAATTACATTATTAACAAAATATTTACTTCAGAGTACCGTTGTATTTTTTCCGTTACTTTCATTTTCCCTTAAAAGATAATAACATGTTTAAATGAAGTTCGAACCTCCACTGAATGCGTACCGAATTGCTCAGACTAATTTCCGATTTTATGACCACTTCGGTTTGCTTCTTAATGAAGAAACGGGTTCGCCTCGAATGCCCAGTAATTAAAAGAGCACGAAGGAAAGTAGATAAAATTGGAAGTATTCTCTATTCATTTATCCTCCTGCCTACTTTCTTCCTTTGGAAAGGACATAAAAAATTAAAAAATGTTGCAGAGTATTTTTCTATGGTAACCCTAATGCGATCCTTGTAACTCGTTATACAGCTGTCAAAGTACATCGACAAAAATAAAAATGTCAACGTCAATCTGTCATTATTCAAAAATGGCGGCGGCAAGTGCACGATCCGGCTTGCGCCCGCGCAAAGGTAAGTTTAATCGTGATTAATCTCATATTTTCTTAGCAATTTGTCCTATGATACATGTAATTTATCAATAATTAGTGTATGTGTTTACGTATTAGACAGTTATTTTCTCAAACTCTTCAAAATCTATCGTTGCACCATGTCGCAAGGTTTTATGTCCTTTGCAGAGTACAAATGTAGGTAATTAAGTTTAAGAAATTTCGCCTACATGTGTACTTTGTAAAGGAAATAAACAAACGGAGATGTATTTTTCATAATTATATTGTACGTTGTTTTCAGCCTTAGCAGATATAGACATAGAGGACGTCCTAAATTACTCGGAATTTGACTACTCAGGAGATGATTCAGACGACGATTCTATGTTTCTTCCATTAGAAATGGCAAGAACTGCCAATAACGAATCTGACTCAAGCAGCAGTTCGGATGAAGAAAAAAATGTACCCGATCCTCCTGTTTCACCACCTTTGTCATATACTGATGTATCAGAGATAGCAGCTACGAGTTCTTCTTCAAGAGGACGAGCCAGATCTTCATCAAGAGCTATGTCACGCAGCCGCGGGAGAGGTAGAAGCGGAGGAAGAGGCCGAGGACGGGGTAGGGACAGCAGTGCACAAGCGCAATCACCGCCTTCCCTTCAGACAAGGGCTTCTGCTTCCAGTGTTCAGGATAATTGGTCTAAAGAATATTTTCAACCTGAAATAAGACCGCTGACACAACCGGCATATAAGCAGATAGATTATTCGGAATATGAATGGTACCAATTTTATGAACAATACATTGATGCCGATATTCTGTTTCAATTAATTGATGCTACTAATAGAACTCACATTTTGAACACTGGCAAGTCACTTGGACCGAGTCTAAGAGAGTTAAACGTGTATATTGGAATAACTCTAGTCATGTCAGCTCTCCAGTATCCACAAATTGATATGTATTGGTCAGAAAAATGGCGAGATGAAAAGACTGACTCTTGTGAACGCTGGTCTAAGGAAAAGAAATGTTACGAGACAGTTAGACGCCCTGAAGTCATATAGATGTACAACAAAAACATGGGCGGCGTCGATCTTGCTGATCGTATGCTTTCAGTCTGCCCTTCACGTAATCGGACTAAAAAGTGGACGATTCGTGTGATTTCACATCTTTTTGATTTGGCTGTTGTAAACGCTTGGATGCAGTACAGGTCAGTGCAAATGCAGAAAGGTATTAGAAAAAAACAAATGCTGCAACTAAGATCGTATAAGTTGGACCTGAGGCCCATTTCTCAAAAGCTTGTAACTTGTAATACAAGTGGAAGTCTCTTTTTGACACTATTAATTTGATAAGGACTTTCGCTTGTATTACAAGTTACAAGCTTTCGAGAAATGGGCCTCTGGGCGTTAAGTTAATCACAGACAATGAAGAGAGCGATGAGGAAGACCGCTTTTCTGACTACGAAGAACTGGAGCCAAAGCATAAAAAGCGAAGGATATTAATTAAGCCAGTTCCTACCCAAGAAAGTCGATTGAAACAAGCTGCTCATCTGCCAAAATATAACATGGAAAAGCAGCATCGTTGTCGCAAACCCGGCTGTGAGAAAATAACAACGGTATTTTGTCAGAAATGCGCAATATTTTTATGTTTCATGCCAAACATCAGAAACTGCTTCTCTGATTTTCATGAAGCTGATAATTAGACTAAAAATGAAACTTTTGATCTCATTGTTGATTATTAATAGTATTAGCTTTTCTAGTATTTTTTTAGGTCTAATATGATGACTGAGAGTACAAATTAAGATATTAAAGAAGAAAAAGTATGTGTTTGTTATTACATTTCAAAGAAATGTGCCTTATGTTTATTTTTTTAGTAAAAGTTGATTATTTATATATATTATTGTATTGTTTTTCCTGAAAAGCCCCATACTTTAAGCGTTTAATAGCTGTCTTAGCGTTATGTCCTTTCCAAAGGACAACTTATTTGGGCACTGATGTTCTTTGTAAAGGATGTAAGGAAAAACCGGTTGGGAAAACGTAGAATTTTTTTCCATATTTTTCCAATACATCTAGTTACTTTACATAGTGTATACTAGTATACTTTTACATAGTGTTGCTTTAACCCAAAGCAACACTATGTAAAAGTTTCAAAAAGATACTTTAAAAAAAGTACCTCTGGTAGGCAGGAGGTTATCTATTTCTTTCATCAGTCTAAAAACGTCTGTAATATTTAAAAATGATATTTTATTATAGCTCAGGAGCCATATGCATTGTGATATTAATGTTGCTCTTTGAATAAATACAGGGTGGTCCAAACCTTGACGTCAAAAAATTTTTTTTAGATTCCTCACGTCATGAGCTATCAGAATATACCCCATGTATGTTAGCCGATTTTTTTGTAGTTTTCGAGTTATGAATTTTTGAAAATTTTTTTTTGAGAAATTCTGGAATGAAGAAATTTATTAATAAAAAAAAACTTTTGGGTTTTTTAACTAGTTTCTTTTTGTAAAAGTATTACTACAAATAAAGCATTTACTGACAAAAAAATTAGCGTCCTCACTTTGATACAAGTAGGACAAAAAATACCAAATTCAAAATTTTACGTTAAAAATGCATTAAAATAGCATTAATGTACGTAAATAAAAAAAATAAAACATATCCCAAGGATGTTTGGTAATCTAAAGACTGCTTTAGACCTTAAACCTTCGTAAAAGCAAAAAAAAAGTGATACTTAATGATGAAGATTTTTCGGAGTAGTCGGTCAAATAAACTTAAAAAAAAGCTTCAATTTTTTTTATTTAAAAATAAAGTAAAATTTCGTCCGTTTTGTTGTTCTTATCAATAAACAAAGACAGAAAATACCACGAACATTCAATTTGTGTAGTTATTCAAGTAATTTTTTACTACTTTAAAATTTTAAGCTTTTTTAAGTTTA
>JALPQI010020290.1:0-18587 GCA_025490895.1 Thaumatotibia leucotreta
TGCGATCGCCAATCCGCTTGCCCAGCGTGGCGATTATGGGCATTTACCTCCTAATGATTATACGCATAGTTAAAAAAAGATATATCGATTTTGTGTACATATTATAATAAAAATCTAAAACCAATAAAATTTATTTTAGAAAGCCTCATCAAAAGCATGGTTCCTACCATGTAAAAAAAGAAACAAATTGTGCAATCTATCTGGATAAATTCGCTAAATTATGACTGTTTCAAAATTGATATTTCTTTTAATTATCTTGTTTGTAAGAAACGAAGTAATATTTTTCGATCTCGATGAAAATCTTCGGTTTGCGGGTTTACAATCAATTAATAGTAAGTTTTTTTTTTTCAGAAAATAGCGATGCTGATTATATTGTTTGCGTTGTTTCGCCATAAGAAAATTATTACTCACTATCAAATGTGAAAAATTTGGAGAGTTTTGGATAAAAATTGTAAATACAATACAAAAATGTAAATAGAACCCGTATGCTCACCGTTTTGCCGCCTGCGCACACCGTACCGGCAACGTTGCGTGCCATGCACGTAGCGTGTCGGGGCCGGCTAAATATTCTCGCCGACAAATCTTGCCGGTCCGTGCATGGCACGCGACGGTGTTGGCCGGCGACGGAACGTCCTAGTGGGCATAGTCTCATACTTTTCCATACAAATAATATTTTTTTGTCTGATACGTTCATGCTACGGTCATGGTATGCTACGGTCTAGTGGGCAGAGACCTTTATGCGTCTGTACGGATAGTTAACAGGAGAGGCCTACGTCCAGCAGTGGACTATCATAGGCTGATGATGATGATTTCTGTATTCATATGATATATTATGTTATGGGTGTAAAAGCTGATTTTTTTATCTGACACATTTAACCGTTTAACATGAGTGGCCCAACACGAGATTTCGCAAATAGAGTTAAATTGACTAACAACCCATAATCACAATTGTGAAATAGAAAATGCTTAACAAAATAACAAAGGCAATTTCTTTAATGTCTCACTTCTTTAAGAAATTCAAGTATCCTTACGTACTGTAAGAAAATTCTAAACAGTGCATTTTCTTTTACGCTCCACAAGCGACAACGCTGAAATAATTGGCACATTATTTTTCCAATTTATTTAAAAATGGTAATATTACTAGATAATTCTGTTGCAATAGAAAATGTGTAGACAATAAGTTATAAACTTACCCCTTTCAGTTACTTTAGTTCTGCTGCTGGTCTTATTTTTAATCCGATCTCGCAGAGAGACTCCTAGCATAGCCCTCTCCATTGCCCTTTGGGTGACTTTGAGCCTTCTTATGAAACCCATTGTAAGCGACCACGTTTCCTTACCGTATGTCGTCGGTGGTGGTAGCCGGATCTTTGCCAGAGATTCTTAGCACCTCTGACCCCGCTAGCACCCTGGCCGCTACCATAACCAGGGCACCGGGGGTCGCAGGTACCTCGGGGCCGCGGCTTTTCTTGTAAAATCATCATGGGGGGGTTACCATAACCGCCACGCTTGGCATGCGGGTTGGCGATCGCAGTGACTCCACCGCACTTTAGGGATGCTGCTGCTGCCCATCCCCCGGTGGTCTTGGTTGTAATTTTCAAACATACCCGGATCAAGTGTATTATCAGTGATACTTTAGTCCCATAGTCGACCCCGTTCCCGTGGGTGTCCTACGACACCGACGGGAAGAGTTGGGGTGGTGACAAATGTATTCTTACTACCGTCATCACACGGCCATATCATAATTATAAATGTGTTTTCTAATTGACGGCAATAACTGACAGTGAAATCTTTACAACAAATATTTGTTATTTAATCAGTATAATTTAAATAAAATATTAAAAATACGTGTAGATAGGTAATTTATAATTGTAACATAAATTATTATATTTCTAAAGACCATCTTATTTGACAGACGGTCTTCGTCAAGTTGACCTCACGTCAACATTGATTTATAACTAAATGCAAACAGCAAACGACTTTACCAAAGTTAAAGTGCTAAAGAAATTATTCAGCACATTGAATTAATATTATCAACAAGCTAAAACTAACTCGTTACTACAAAAAGCAAGATCTTTGCTTATCCTACGAACTTAAGTCTTTTTACAATTGGTAATCAAAACTTTGTACCGCAGACGACGTCAAAATGTCCCGGCTAGCCGAACACACTAAAATCGATGAAATTCCGTACCTAGTAGTTCAGATATATCGGAACGTCCAGGGAGCTCATAAACATCTGAACAGCCGTATTGTCATGCCTTTAGAGTTATGCAGGCCTGTACAACGCGTTCGGTTCGAACTGTCAGTGCCAACCCGGGGAGTACATCAGTAGGGCCTCACGGCGAGCGGTGACGCACGTCGCGCACTCGCGATTGTTGTTCGTCGAATATCTACGTACTAATTCGACCGAATTAAAAACAATATACATAAAAAGGTACGAATTGAATATTAAGATTAAATCATTTTTTAAAAAGAAGCAACCTTATATTTATATTTTTTTAAGGTACGAGTTACGTGATGGAAAGAGAGCGCATTTCTACGTGACATTTAGCGTTGGCATTTATTATTGCGCGGTGAGAATTTGAACTTAAAAGTATCGTAGCAAGAGTCATTATTTCTTTAAACTGGTTTTCAGAGATGGTTTTCTGTACTTGTACTAATATGTATTCTCCGCTCCAATATTGATGGCGACAGGACCAAATAAATTGAATATCCAAATACGGTTTATGAATTAATGCAGCTCGATTATTCGATACAGACTGATCGTTCACAGAATTATTCATTTAAATGACGAATGGCTAAGTTAGTGTTTGGATAGAGAAGGTACGATGAATATACACGGTGTAACACGAGGAAACCAAAAAACTTTAATAGCGTTTTCTTGAGATTGTGAGAAGTAAAAAATGTTACATGAGCCCATGTTAATATGGTGCCTTTTGACGCAGTATTGCGAGAAGTGGTTAATTGTTTATCGGGTCGAAAATTATTCGGAGGGACATCTGTACCGAAAAGAAAATTGGCATCTCGGTCGATTTAAAACACTCCCTTCGATTGTGTTTTAATGTATCGCCTCATTTCGCACTTAATTCATTCATTTGCATTATTTGAATTGGTCACGTGATTTAAACTCAATCCCAGCTCAATTTAGGTTAGTGTGAATGTATGTAAATATTCTTACATATAATTTCCCATTTCTGTGTAACACATGTTATAATTGTCTATCCAAACAGAAAATGAATTCCGTTGCCAATCTAAACTGCAAATTAATACCAGCCAATGTCGACAGTGTTAATCGAAAATATTGATTTAAATTTAAATCGAGAACTGATTAGAAACGTACGTGATCGGCTTCAACTAACGATGGTAACTCGATTCAACTCGATTTATTAGTCGACTGAGTCCCAATTCGAATCTGGTATCGATTATCCGCTAGACAGAGCATTAACGCTGTGTTCACGGGCATAACTCTATGTTCTACACTGATTATATACACAGTGTGGCCAAAAATGTAATTTCCCATGGAATTTCCGCTGCCAGCGAGGTTTTGAAAGCAGAATAAGTCCCTTACGCATTTTTTTTAAGAAATTAGTTCACGTTTCAGAAGAAGTAGTTTTAAGTGACATGTCATCGGGTTAAAGGCAGAACCAACTATTTACTTGAAGTTGGTTTTGACAAATCGTATTTTATGCCAATGACATAAAACACTATTTGCTAAAACAAGTTTTACCGAAATAGTTGGTTCTGTGTTCATTGTTTGTACATTATAAAAAAAAATTACCCTTATGGAACTTTCAAAAACCACCTAAGGGACCTATTTAAGGAAATCTCAGAGGCAATGGGAATGCAATTATTTTTTGGCCACGTTGTACAGTCACCATCAGATATAACGTAGCGTTTGGAGTTCAAAAATATCTAAACACGCCTTTATTGCCATAACGATAGAGGCGAGTTTAGATATTTTTGAGCGCTCCGGATGCTACGATATATCTGATGGCGACTGTATTTATGCGTTTAATAGATTTTAATAGATGGTATCTACCCACATAAATACGAATACAATATAGTGCATCCCACAAAAAAGTCCACCGATGTCCCGTACGAACACGGTTTTTCTCAAAATTGTGGCTTTATCAAAGTCCTCTTTCGTGACTAGAGGAGTCAAAAAAAGTCTCAAAAATATATGTAATAACTAATAACTCGCAAGAAAACTCAAATTATCGAAATATACACGCGTTTGTACGGGACAGCCCATGGAATGCTCCATATATAAAATAACCATGACTAAGGAACATATAAAACGATTATTTATCCTAACTAGGGCGTGCGTAAATTTCTCTTTTTAAGGCACTTGTTATGAAAAAAGTCGTTCGATACAAGTGTAAAATCTTTTTTAACTAGGGTGATTGTCGCCCTCGTTTCACTCGGGCTCCAACTTTCACACTCGCCGAAAATAGTACATTACGACACAAGTGCGAAAAACATTTTTTTTTGCACGTGTCTCGTACGACGTTTTTTAGTACAGATGGCCCTCCGAAGTTTTGGACCTGACGTAAAATGACCCACTTCTCGCACTAGAGCCTAAAAAAGGCACCATCTGTACTAAAGATTTTTTTTTGCACTTGTATCGAAGTGTACTATTTGTGTGTACAAATGCAGGCTCTACAGGACGCAGTCTTTGGTGTCAGAATTGCTCCAATTTTGTTTCACAGGAATCCTTTATTTGTACACCCTGTTGATTGAGTGCTAAAATACCTAGTCGCCGTATTTTTAATAAATTGGCTTAGCTTCCATATTTCGATGGCCATCGGTATTGTAATCAAATCCGTTCAAATAAACATTTTTGTCGGATCTGTGAATTTTGATAAATTTGATTACTTGCGTTTACGGGAATAATAAAATCTTGTTTAACGTAACAAGTGGTATGAATTTTTAAATAGGCAATGAAATATATACTATATAAAATGCAAAAGTGTTTCATTATAATACTAAAAAAAATGTAGTTGAGTCCGGAAAACCGTATACATTTTTGTCATGTTCCATGGAACATACTTGTGGCTAATATTCAAAATAATATTTTTCCCTCTTATTTTATAAACGTATCCTAATGTATTAAGCTGGTAAGTAGGTAGTAAGTAAGTCTAACAGTTTCCAAACTGACATAAAAATAAGATGCAACAATGTACATATATACAGGGTGGAACGGGACGACGATCTTTCCCGCTACCGACCGAGTCTACCAACCATTACGATGAACTTTCAGTATGGGACCAACATTGAAATAGATAAAAAAAAATTAACCCCTCATACAAAGTGAGTGATTAGTTAGAGTTTAATAGTATGGAAAAGTCAATTTTCCATGTACGTTTTCGATGTTGGTCCAATACTGAAAGTTCATCGTTATGGTTGGTAGACTCGGTCGGTAGCGGGAAAGACCGTCGTTCCGCTCCACCCTGTAAATGAAATTTGTATTTACAATGTATTGAGTGGTATTGTTTGGGTTTTCTCGACTCGTATACTATCATCATTTACTAGCAGTAAACCTAATTGCATAGATATGAGGTCCACGAGTGTATGGAAACAGCATATTGTTGGACCTATACAAGGTGTTTCACAAGCCACTAAAAACCTCAGACGCCCCATCCCTTGAGTAACTCCCCAGAAATCACAAAAAATACTTCATTCATTTATCATCAAAATGACAAAAATACACAACTAAAATAGAACACTGTAATTTTTTACGTCATATCAGGGGATCCCATTGTAAAAGTTCATCATCATCATCATCATCAGCCTATGTTAGTCCACTGCTTGACGTAGACCTGTCGTATTAACTATGCGTATAGACGCATTAGGAGGTAAATGCCCATAATCGCCACGCTGGGCAAGCGGATTGGCGATCGCAGTAATGTGTCTACTATGATGACGCTGCTGCCCATCATCAATCTAGTAGAATGGTCAGTGACAATTCAATACCTTAGTCGACTCTTACGACACCTGCAGGAGGAGTTGGGGTGGTGACAAATGTATTCTTACTGCCGTCACCTCACCACACGGTAAGTTGTAAAAGTTCAGTATGACTTATAATAATTAATATATTATTATATTTTAGGCGTCTGAGATTTTTTGCGTCTGGTAAAATACCCTGTATAAATAGTAAAGCTGTATACAATGTTTTTTTAAATTTCATAAAAATAAAATACTAGAATTTATATATCTATACTATTATAAATACGGCTAGAGCCATTATTACTCTTTGTTTCTACTAAATAAATATAAAATGGTTAATAACTTCGTATTTTCCTTAGTTTGCGTCAACCCTAACGCTTTCACTTGTAATTATTAGAGCTAACAAAAGAGTGCTAGGGCTGCCATCATAAACTAGGCGGGAGTTGTAATTGAGCAGCCGACAACTGCTCGTAATGACACCATCGACTGCCTGTCACACCGAAACGTATAAATCGTTATACGAGAGTTGAGGCCACGCACACATCAACATGACATGTAAACACACGGGGAAACATTAGTGTTCTTTTTTCGTACTGCCAGCAAACCCAATTGCAACTGTAAGATTGACCAAAAAGTTTGTTCAAGGGATTTGCTTCAATATTTCGACGTAAGTCATTCATTCACTACATTTTTTGCAACCAGTTCGGTCGGTAGCGGGAAAGACCGTCGTTCCGCTCCACCCTGTAAATGAAATTTGTATTTACAATGTATTGAGTGGTATTGTTTGGGTTTTCTCGACTCGTATACTATCATCATTTACTAGCAGTAAACCTAATTGCATAGATATGAGGTCCACGAGTGTATGGAAACAGCATATTGTTGGACCTATACAAGGTGTTTCACAAGCCACTAAAAACCTCAGACGCCCCATCCCTTGAGTAACTCCCCAGAAATCACAAAAAATACTTCATTCATTTATCATCAAAATGACAAAAATACACAACTAAAATAGAACACTGTAATTTTTTACGTCATATCAGGGGATCCCATTGTAAAAGTTCATCATCATCATCATCATCAGCCTATGTTAGTCCACTGCTTGACGTAGGCCTGTCGTATTAACTATGCGTATAGACGCATTAGGAGGTAAATGCCCATAATCGCCACGCTGGGCAAGCGGATTGGCGATCGCAGTAATGTGTCTACTATGATGACGCTGCTGCCCATCATCAATCTAGTAGAATGGTCAGTGACAATTCAATACCTTAGTCGACTCTTACGACACCTGCAGGAGGAGTTGGGGTGGTGACAAATGTATTCTTACTGCCGTCACCTCACCACACGGTAAGTTGTAAAAAGTTCAGTATGACTTATAATAATTAATATATTATTATATTTTAGGCGTCTGAGATTTTTTGCGTCTGGTAAAATACCCTGTATAAATAGTAAAGCTGTATACAATGTTTTTTTAAATTTCATAAAAATAAAATACTAGAATTTATATATCTATACTATTATAAATACGGCTAGAGCCATTATTACTCTTTGTTTCTACTAAATAAATATAAAATGGTTAATAACTTCGTATTTTCCTTAGTTTGCGTCAACCCTAACGCTTTCACTTGTAATTATTAGAGCTAACAAAAGAGTGCTAGGGCTGCCATCATAAACTAGGCGGGAGTTGTAATTGAGCAGCCGACAACTGCTCGTAATGACACCATCGACTGCCTGTCACACCGAAACGTATAAATCGTTATACGAGAGTTGAGGCCACGCACACATCAACATGTCATGTAAACACACGGGGAAACATTAGTGTTCTTTTTTCGTACTGACAGCAAACCCAATTGCAACTGTAAGATTGACCAAAAAGTTTGTTCAAGGGATTTGCTTCAATATTTCGACGTAAGTCATTCATTCACTACATTTTTTGCAACCAGTACTTCATTTGGATGTGTGTGTAATCATTCGCCTCAACTCTGGTGAAATTACCTATAACATCATGTTAGATTCTGTTCGTAAAGTGAAGGCACGTGAAGTATATCGACATCCCTTGCGGCCAAACGCCCTTCTGAAAAATCACTTGCTATTTTACAAAATTAACTTTGATCAGTAGGCCTAGTCAAGTGTTAATCTGCAATCGTATACGATAGGCGATAAGTCACGTGACCATAACATAGAAATGGTCACGTGACTTTTCGTACATATCTGCCATTCTTATACATTTGTTACTTATCGCTTATCGTATACGATTGCAGAATGCAATCTTGGCTAGGTCTGCAGGATAGAGAAGTGTGTTTTATGATCGAGACGGGACGGAGGATGAGTCGGGAGACGATTCGATCGCGACATTCGTGCTGCAGATGCCCAGCGGTTCCAAATATTGAGCTACTCGTATTCCCGAACTTGTATGAAAACGCCACATGCAGGCTGGTTTGAATGTCATGCGAGTTGAGAAAGATCCGAATGAAGACATTCTAAGTCGTTTAAACTTTCACGATTATCACTCATATATTATTTTAAAACGGCAACGACAACAGGCAGAGTCACTGCCTGCAACCACGGGTGTAACGTCATGCCCAAAACGTCAGGATATAATTAAACGTAAGTTTACGCGATTAAGACCCGTTTGTCTTTAAAATATTCTAGGTAGTTTTATATTACACCCTATCAATTGGAAAATTCACTGCAGCGCTGCCGTCTAAAACTAAAAAGATGCTGTAAGTATTAATAGATCGATTTAAAGTAATCAAAATTTGTTTTATTCACTGTTTAAGAAAGGGTTTTCTACCTTGCCAGTGTGTGGAAAACAATAACCCCTTCATTAACCCCACATAACCCAATTTGCATAAAACGTCTGCTATCTTAACAAGCCGCTAATAATTGTTTGTCCCTTTCGGTCTTAACAATGTGTCCATAAGAGCAAAAGGGACAAACAATTATTAGCGGCTTTTATCAATATGGGGGTGTCATTCGTTTCGGTGTGACCAGCTGACACTCAAGCGACTTCGATCGTTAGCGTGCCCTGATATTAGTGAGCGACATCGACAGGAGAAAAAAGCGGCAAATTAATGTATTTCGATCGCTTTTTGCTTTGTTCACTTTTCCCCTTCTTCGTTATTTACTGCATGCATTTTTGGCATTCGTCTGTATACCTGTATATACGATAGTATTCATCGATCGAATTTTAGAGTTTTTTGTTACAAACCCTGAGATATTAGTAGGTTTTTTTCTCGAATCGAATGTCGGCCTCATAGTAAAAGTTCATCAATTATCATCATCATCATATCAGCCGAAAGACGTCCACTGCTGAACATAGGCCTCCCCCAAAGATTGCCACAATGACCGCGCATCCAGCGGACTCCTGCGACCTTTACCAGGTCATCAGTCCACCTTGTGGGGGGCCTACCCACGCTACGACTTCCGGTACGTGGCCGCCACTCAAGAACCTTCCCGCCCCAACGGCCATCGGTTCTACGCGTAATATGCCCCGCCCATTGCCACTTCAGTTTAGCGATTGGCAGAGGTATTTCGGTTACTTCGATTCTGCTGATGGTCTCATTTTTAATCCGATCACGCAGAGAGACTCCTAGTATAGCCCTCTCCATTGCCCTTTGGGTGACTTTGAGCCTTTTTATGAGGCCCATTGTAAGCGGCCACGTTTCAGTCCCGTATGTCATCACTGGCAACACACACTGATGAAAGACTTTCGTCTTCAAACATTGAAGTTCATCAATATGACCTCAAAATTAACCCACTAAAATTTGGCCGGTGATATTTATGTCACCTTTTTCCAATACTGTTGGTATTTTTGTGGTAATAGACTTCAAGAAGATTTATTTTGTATTATCAGCATTTGAAGGGTCCACGGAAAAAAACATGTCCAATACTTAAAAAATCAGGGTAAATTCACACCTTATTCTGTTAAAGTAAGGTGGTTTTTCCTTCTGTAATTTGAATTGAGTAGACATGTTCTTTCCGAGACATGTAGTTTCGCGGTCACTGTTGAGCTGTATTAATTGAGCAGTGAGATTTATTATATATTTCATTTCCTAGTGATTGTCACCTTATTCTTGTGCTGAGGGCGTAGCGTGATGGCAGTAACAATACATTTATCACCACCCCATCTCTTACCGTGGGTGTCGTAAGAGTGAAATAAAGAATTGAAGTGTCACTGAACCTGAACATACATAATATTGAAGATTGATGAAGGACGGCCGTGTGGTGACGGCAGTAAGAATACATTTGTCACCACCCCAACTGCTCTTTCGGATGTCGTAAGAGTCGACTAAGGGATTGAAGTGTCAATGACCACTACCTATTTGATAAAAGATTGATGATGGGCAGCAGCGTCATCATAGTGGACACATTACTGCGATCGCCAATCCGCTTGCCCGGCGTGGCAATTATGGGCATTTATCTCCTAATACGCATTGTTAATGGGAGAGGCCTACGTCATATCATAGGCTGATGATGATGATGAAGTACAACAGCATGATTAAGTGGACACACTTGTCTTGCTATCGCTGCCCCGCTTGCCTAGCGTGACGATTATGGGCATTTAGCTCGTTAAGTGCCCATACGCATAGGTAATAGGAGAGGCATATGCCCAGCAGTGCACTGAGATAGGTTGATGATATAAATAACATAAATGACGTACTATGACCTTCTCTCACAAGGCGACTCCCAAGCTGATTTATTATTTCCCGGTAAAATTTTAGAGGGTTCATTCTGAAGGTCATATTGATGAATTTCTACTATGGGACCGACATCCGAATCAAGACAAAAAAATCCGATGTGGCATACATTTCCGCCTACTAATAGTACAGATGTAGTGCAAAATCCTTTCTCTTCGGCTTTTCACGGAAACGCCCGAATTAATCTCCCTGTCTCAATTAGCTTCAGTGCAATGTATACTGAAGTTCATTGTGACAGCAATACGAATTCGGATGTTTCTGTGAAAAGCCGAAGAGAAAGAATTTTGCACTACATCTGTACTAATATCTCAGGGATTGTACGGAACAGCAGATTTTTTTTCGAATCGTATGTACGAGTATGCTCGCTGAATAACTAACTTACCGTCGCGATACAGGATATTTTTAATCCTGTATCGTGACGGTAAGTCGCTTGAGAGTCGCCTCGTGAGAGAGTCCTAATGAAATGAGTCCACTACGTTCAAGGAAGGCAAGTATTACCCAGAAGATATAAGAATCCTTTTCAAAGTATAAAAGCGATTGCGAGGACAACATAGTAGCAGTTACTCGTAGTCTCGACTTTATCTAGCATGCTTTCAGTAAGGATTATCTTTCTCAACAAAGCAAATATATAATGCTCGTGGGTATTATGTTGAAACTGAAGTGTTTGTGAGGAAAACCTATGAAAAGGCTAAGTGAAGTAAAGATATTCGTATTCGGTAAAAGCTGTTCAAATTCAACCCCGGCATTGGAAAACTTGTATTTTTCTTTAGTACATATGCAGGGTACAGATACCGTTTTTTCTCCATACAAAAGAAAGGTTGTAATTTCGTTCCTGTTCGTTTTTCAGTACCTACATTTTATATTAATATAGCAATTAAAAATTACGATGTTGTTAAAATGCATAAAATATTGAGTACTACATAAAGAGTACAAAACAATTTAGAATATTGGGCTATTTAGAGGTTTTTTCTAAAAACCGGTTTCGATCCGTGGGTATATGACATCTAATATCTAAATATATTCGTTTATTTTTAATGTATTTGACACAGTAGCTCAGTCGATAGTGACCCTGCTGCCCGAAAAGCTGGAGATTCTAGGTTTGAATCCCAGTGACTGCATACCTTTGTATATTTCATATGCTCTGGGGGGGCATACTGTATGTCCAGCAGTGGACGTCTATCAACAAATCAACGGCGTTATCTGACCATAAAGTTACATATCGGGGATAGTGCAATACCGCGTATCTAACACATGTCAATAAGATTCTTATTTCAAACATACTTCTATGGAATCTAATCTTTATATGCATGTGTTAGTTACGCGGTAATGTACTATCCCCGATATTTAACTTTTTTGGATTCAATAAATAATTCAGAATGGATTCCACTTATCCTGTAAATATTTTAAAGTGTCTACATCTTTGAAATCAGCATGCTTTACAGAATTTTCTATTAAAAATTACACCTGACCAGGGTGCTTAGCCAAGTTGCCAATCGCTAGCACTTCATCGTCAATCGTAAGCGAAAGGCAGCTAACTGTCTTTGTCGCACTAATATGAAAGAGTGACAGAGAGGGAAAACTACGCCACGCTACTAAGCGCTAGCGTTTCGCAACTTGGCTAAGCTTCCTGTACTATCTGAATGGGAGCGTCCGTAAAAATTTACTAAATTCATCTTGCGAAACTCAGGTATTAATCATTTTTTTTTTTCAGATAAATTATTCTATCTCCTTTATTTTACTTAGTATTTTTTCTCCGGCGATAGGCCTACCTATAAAGAAGATAATCTGTGATAAAGACGCTCGCGTTACTAAATGTACAGAAATATTTCCAAGGCTTCTAAACGGTCCCCGGGTGGAAAAATAGAACAAAACTAAAGTTTCCCGGACGCTGATTATGCCCTAGGGAGACGTTGCCACTCTACAGCTCCTTGAGAGTGTCTGAGAGGGAATACTGGCGTGATACTGTCCTGGAACATTTTGTGGGGAACATTTTAAACTACGAACAAATAAAAATGAAAGCCGCACGCCCTACTAAAATGTCTTTCAAACACGGTCCTGAATTTTAGTTGATAAGTGTCCCCCCTAGTAATGAATTTCAATGTCAACGTATAAAAACATTAACCAGATTTTGAATATAGAGTTGCAATTGGTCCGTCACAGTTTCAATTGGATTTATGCCATAGATATCATATATACCATAGATCAAGCAAACGTATATATCTAATTAGCGTGTCAAATGAACTCAGTAAAATCTACTGAGTTGTCCGTCTTTAATCGCAGCTTGCAGCTTTCGGGCGTCAAATTTTGTAAGTTGAAGTGAACGAAAACATTAATAATGCCTCCTTAAGTAATATTAATTGCAACAACACAAAAAAATATGAATACTCAAGGGCCTAAGACATATTTAAAATCATAGCCAAGTAACAACTGCAGTACAAAATGTGACACGCTCGGCCGCCATACAAATGAATGAACTTGTTTCTTCTATCCAAATCTAATTCTATGATTTATGCTGTAAACATTTAGTCAATGATGTTGCGCCGAAATACGCGTGGAGTCAAGAAAAGCGCTATGTTCTGCCTATCTTGGCACAATAATTGAACAGCTGTTTTGGGGACACTTTTAAGCTGGCGTTTGACGTTCATGTTATATATGGTCGCAGATTTTAAAGTAAGAATTCTTCTGAGAACATGTGTGGAAATACAGGCGCTAAGTCTTAGATGATAGTATTACTATGGCACGGAACGTTATGTACTGCAAAACCGGTGTTTGATATCATGCTATTTATATTATTTAATTAGTAAACCACAACTAAAACTACTACTACTAATACTACTAAATATCAGCGGTCAGCCTCCGTAGCCTAGTTTGTAGTGACCCTGCCTACGAAGCTGGAGGTTTCGGATTCGAATCCTGGCGAGGGCATTATTTGTGTATTTATTCGTCACAAATTTTGTTCCTTGGTCGTGGCTGTCTATGTATTTAAGTATCTATATGTATCAATCTATAATATTATATCGTCGCTTGGTACCCACAGGCCACATCACAAGCCTTAATTGAGCTTACCGTGGGACTAGGTCGATTTTGTAAGATGTCCCAAGATGTGTATTAAAAAAATATCACATCATACATACCTAAGTCATACTAATAAATCTAATAATATAAATGACCATTATGCTTAGCACATGATTGGTATGCCAGTATGTCACCGCAAGATAGATTGTCCATCTTTTACTAACTATTATGAATGAAAGAGGGATGGATAGTCTATCTCGCGGCGACATATTGTTGCAATAATCCTATGCTAAGCCTAGTTAGCTTAAACTTATAAACTTGCGTATTTTAGCCACTGCGTGCAATATGTTGAGAGCATTAAGTATGGTAGGTACATTATCAATAGGTATCTAGATAGATTATCATTATACCTACCATACATACCATATCTACACTATCAAGTAACGGATACTTTAGGGTTTACTCGACATGTAAAGCATTCTATCACACTTGTACTTATATGATTATAAATTTGAATAATAAATTTGAAGCGAGCGCGATTGCCTGCTTTACGTATCGAGTAAAACTTAACGTAACCCATACTTGCCAACTCTGGGTACGATAACAGGTAGAGTACGTAGATATTTCACAAAGTTTTGCTGAAAGTACCTTAATGTCTAAGATGACACAAATGAGCCATGCTTAAGATAAATCTACATAGCTTCTAGTTAGAAGCTATGTAGATTTATCTTAAGTCAGATTATGCCACAGAAAGCTTGATTTCGCAAAATATTTATAAAAAGTATCTATTTTCCGGGATTCTATACCTGTAACAGGAGAAACAAACAATTTACAGGACTTTTTTCGCTTTTCTGTCTGACCAAGTCTCCAAGTTTAGTTCCAGCTTTTGTTACTAAAATTCCAATTTTGTATTAAATCCCGGATGTTTTTAAATAAATAAATATCCTGGGACATCTTACACAAATCAACCTAGCAAGCTCAATATTAAGGTTTGTGATTTGGGTACTAGGCGACGATATATATAATAGATAGCTACATATGTATAGATACTTAATTACATAGACAGCCATGACCAAGGAACAAATATTTGTGAGAAATAAATACACAAATAATGCCCTCGCCGGGATTCGGACCCGGAACTTCCAGCTTCGTAGGCAGGGTCACTATCAACTAGGCTGCGGAGGCTGACTTAAATTCTGACAAAAATAGCAATGCGTTACTAATTGATTTTGTACACATTTTCACCAGATAATGATACCGTACTTTCAAATAGACATTTCATATGCGTAGTCCACCCAAAAAGAAACAAAGTACTCTTACCACGGTACTCCATTTCCTCGACGTATTTCAAAGATTTGGCACAAAAACCGAAACATGAAAAGATACTCGTTATATCGGAACCTCTAGGTAGGAAGCCAAACAAAACCAGTACTACACTTACGAATTACCATGGGTTTGTAGGGATAGTGTGTCGCTATCGACTTCGATTGATGGTGTAAACTGATTTTACGATCTCCGTTTCAGACAGAAAATTATGTGTAGGTACATACATAATGAAATGGTTTTATCTCACGATACTTTGTACGTTCCATTACGGCTTTGAGTCGATTGAAAATAATCACCAAATTAAAAATAAACCGGCCAAGTGCGAGTCGGACTCGCGCGCAAAGGGTTCCGTACCATTACCAATTTATTATTAAAAAAATACAGTTAAATCAACCTACCTCAAAAACTATAGGAGATAATTTTATCAAACCAAAAATCGTTGATAGAGTTTATTAATGTGCATAACATATATTTTTTCAGAATTTTATATCGCGTAGTTTAAAGAATAGAGGGGGGGGGACACATTTTTCAGACTTTGAGACCTGATATCTCGAAAATGATTTACTTAAATAAAAATGTGATGTATAAACCTTCATATCATTTTCAAAGACCTTTCTATTAATACCCCACACGCTTATATACAACTAAAAAAAAAATTCTGTCCCTCAGTTACATGTATGGAGGGCCCCCACCCCAATGGTTTTTTTTACAATTTAGTATCACATTCCTGTAGCGGTTCATACAACACATATCCTTACCAAATTTCGTTACTGTAGCATTTATAGTTTCCGAGTAAATTGGCTGTGACAGACGGACAGACGGACAGACGGACATGACGAATCTATAAGGGTTCCGTTTTTGCCATTTTGGCTACGGAACCCTAAAAACCGTCTTTAACCGATTTCTCCAAGATTCCCGATTTGTTTCCATCATTGGTTACCTCAAATCCTACTTTCTGAATGCAAATTCTTGTAAATGAATGAAAATCACCAACATATATCTAAGTACCTACCTATAACATTTGAATAGATCCCTCGATTTCTCCAAGATCCCATCATCAGACCGCAACTTGGTGGCTTGGTGGCACCATCTTGGGGTTATACACGTTCGATCACAAAAAAAAAATCTGTGCACGATTCTCGGAGATATCGGGTAACATACATACAACAAAAAACAGTCGAATTGAGAACTTCCTCCTTTTTGAAGTCGGTTAAAAATGTACATAATTAAAGGCATTTAATGCAAACAAAATTTAACGTAAGGTCAGTTGGAGTAAGATAAAAATGGTTTTTTTAATCGGGTAAGATAAAAAGTCGTCCTTCTGGCACAGCATTTGCTGGTAGCTTTTTGTCTTACCCCATTAAAAAACGCCGTTTCCTCTTACCCCACGTTATCTTAATAATTTTTGTGTTACGAAATTAAATTTTGTATACAACTTTTGGCTAAAAACAAGGCCGCAAATTCATATGTTCTAAGAGCAATCAATACGATACGGCTATCATTTTTCGGAAGAAATTGCTACGAAAATTGCTATTGAGCCTTATGATATCATGTTATGTACTCGTACTTAATGTACTCGTAGGTATCTATCTACTGGTCATTATTCTGATGACCTAAAACTATTCATTTTTCATTGTTTCCATTGCAAATCTCTATTTAACAGTTTCAGCCACACAAAAATCTAAACAACATCGTTCATGAGCGAAAAGACCGCCTATTGTTAACTTCTACTTGTAATCATAATTATTTTACATTGTATTCTGTATTTATCGATATACATATGTATAATCTGTAGTCAATAAACGAGAAGTCCCTACATGACACCAAAAAATGCTACCAGAATTCCGATGTTAGCGGCCCTATCGCGAAATTCGAAATCCGCTTTCGAGGATTTGTCTCTCTCACTCTAATGACGCCTTCGTTGGAGTGACAGAAAAATCCTCCAAATTTACGAATTTCGATTTTCTCGGTAGTAGACCAGGGTGCTTAGACAAGTTGCCAATCGCTAACGCTTAATCGTCAATCGTAAACGAAAGGCAGCTAACTGTCTTTGTCGCACTAATATGAAAGAGTGACAGAGAGGGAAAACTACGATACACTACTAAGCGTTAGCAATTGGCAACTTGGCTAAGCATCCTGGTTTGAAGTTAGCCATCTATAGTCCAAACGTGACTTCGTGACTAGATATCCGCAGAAGACCAACTGTGAACACTTAGTAATACAGTCTGCAGTATTTTCTCTATTTGTGCCGGACAAAGAGCGCTATCCGATCGAGTACTGCAGCTCTATCCTGAACAATATTTAGGAAAAAACCGTCTGAAACGGCATTTCGTATCTGTCCGGAAGATGTTTTGTTTCAAAAAACTAGGAAGATTGCGATAAGGTTTTTTAGTCCACAAAGAAGCAATTTGGTAACAACCATACATGTAGGATTTTCATTTGCTGTTGTGTCTTATGTTATGTTGATTGCTATTAATTTGCGTGAAAGGGAACGAATGGAAAAGGACGAATGAAAGGAGTGAGTGAGAGGGGAGATAGAATAATTATGGCGGCGGTTAATGTACAAGAGCTTTTTTGGTGTCCGTGGAAATAAAAATATACATAGTGATCCAAATTGATTTTATTTATACTAAAGGGAAGCCTCCCTATATACATATACGCATGAACATACACTATACATATTGACTGATCACATCACATTATCAGCCCACATCAGTCCACTATTGGACATAAGTCTCTCCTATTTAGCAGTGTACAATTTGCAGACCATTCTCAAAATTGCGGGAATATACTCGGAAATATCCGAGAATTTTCATAACAATTTAAGAATAAGTTCTCATTGAGAATGTTTCCATGAGAACATATAAAAATGTTAACGTATTGTGACATATAATGTTTATAATTTATAAAAATGTGTTATAAATAATTATTATATGTCGCAAATAAATAAACAAGGCAGTAAATATAACTCATAAAGCATGTATCTAGTACGGTTTTGGCTTGATTAGATTATTGGTTAAATTTAGTTTCCCGAGAACATTCTCTATAGAAGTTTCGCAACATGAAACTTCTCCTCGATTCTTCGGGCTATGTCAGATTCATATAAATAATAATAAATAATAAATAAATATCTTGGGACATCTCACACAAATTGACTTAGTCCCACGGTAAGCTCAATTAAGGCTTGTGATGTGGGTACCAGGCGACGATATATATCATAGATAGACACATATAGAATTATAGATACTTAAATACATAGACAGCCATGACCAAGGAACAAATATTTGTGATAAATAAATACACAAATAATACCCTCGCCGGGATTCGAACCCGGAACATCCAGCTTCGTAGGCAGAGTCACTACCAACTAGGCTACGGAGGCTGACAAAATCTATCAGCAGGCTTACGCATTTTGTCTAAAGAAATTGGCCGTTTAGTATGAAACGCATAAGCATGCGTATGCGTGCAGAAAGCTGGACGCGGCCCCATACTAAACTGACATTTTCTATAGACAAAATGCGTACGCATGCTGATAAAATGTGTCTTCACCCTTGGGGTGGTGACATACGTATTCTTACTGCCTTACGGCCACACGACATATTGGCT
>JALPQI010020291.1:0-15742 GCA_025490895.1 Thaumatotibia leucotreta
CTACCGTTTATCATGTAGGTGCTGAACCAGCAAGAGACGCGCACGCCAGCCAGCACGCCGGCAGCGCCCGCTCCAGCAGTGTTATTCACTAAGGAAACCGCCTTGCTGTCAGCGCTGTGACAGCGCTGCGGCAGCGTCGAGCCTAAAACTGGTATTCACTAATGCACTTTAAATGACACTAGTGCTCGGCGACGAATGCGGCGTGAACTGGAACTACACTGCGTCGAGAGTTTGACGTTTAATGTACGAACTTCGTATTCTCTAACGAAAAACAGCGACGAACTCGCCCACAACCTCGCTCACAGCCTCGATTCCTAATGTCAAATCAAACAGCTAGGATTTTAGACAAGGCTGTCTCGACGTCGAGCTCGCTGACGAACGCAGCGTCGAATGTGTCAATAAGAGAATAGTATAGCAGCAGAAGGCTTGCTGCCGGTAGCGCTGGTACCGCAACACGTCATCACGTCCGGCACTGCCAAGGACTGTGTGCGACTCCGCGGGCTGCCTTATGAGGCGCAGGTATATACCTACCGTTTATCATGTAGGTGCCGAACCAGCGAGAGTCGCGCACGCCAGCCAGCACGCCGGCAGCGCCCGCTCCAGCAGTGTTATTCACTAAGGAAACCGCCTTGCTGTCAGCGCTGTGACAGCGCTGCGGCAGCGTCGAGCCTAAAACTGGTATTCACTAATGCACTTTAAATGACACTAGTGCTTGGCGACGAATGCGGCGTGAGCTGGAACTACATTGCGTCGAAAGTTTCGACGTTTAATGTACGAACTTCGTATTCTCTAACGAAAAACAGCGACAACTTCGATTCCTAATGTCAAATAAAACAGCTAGGATTTTAGACAAGGCTGTCTCGACGTCGAGCTCGCTGACGAACGCAGCGTCGAATGTGTGAATAAGAGAATAGCATAGCAGCAGAAGGCTTGCTGCCGGTAGCGCTGGTACCGCAACACGTCATCACGTCCGGGACTGCCAAGGACTGTGTGCGACTCCGCGGCCTGCCTTATGAGGCCCAGGTATGGATACCTACCGTTTAACCGTTTAATTGCGAGAGAAAAAATGTATGAAATTATCGGAATTGCTACTAGGGACCAATTTGCTACTAATGGATTGTCAAGATTGTATCGTTTATCCTAGCGGATAAAGCCAGGCGTCCACATGTCCGTATCATACGCATCGAATCGCATTTCGTCCATTGTTGCGATATGTACGGTGCGGATGCAGATCGGTGGACGCACTCGTGTGACTTTCTATACAAAGAATACTAAATGCTATTCGTACGAATCGTACGGTTCGGGTTGTGGACGACTAAGCCGGCGGGAGTGTGGCAGGGTATCTCATACCCTGCGTTTGACTTATGTTATTATATTTAGAGTTTATTTTTGTTTAACCTTTTGTCACCACACTCTCGCCGGGTTAAGGATGCCATCATGTAATGAAGTAAGTGTGAAAATGACACATGTTAGGCAACTTAAATATTATTGGCTACTCTTCTAAAGTACCTCTAAAGTACAGGCCTGGGTTATGGCGATATCCGTGTAACCTAAAAATGCTATTGTCATCTTGATCTTAGGAAGTATTCGTTTGTTTCTAAGGCATATCACTGTCAAAATTTTCGTTTGGCATGGAGTTGAACAATTTAATAAATAAATGATGACAATTTCTTCCTCCATGTCCATCTTCTGTTAAATCAAACGAAATTTAAAATTGTAATCCATTCGCAGGTTGAAAACATCCTCACGTTTTTGGACGAATTTGCTAAGAATATTGTCGTCCAAGGCGTCCACATGGTCTACAATGCGCAAGTAAGTGTTTTTTTTAAATGTCAGGCCTTCAAAATACCAGTCTCTATTGTAGACCTAATTATATATGCAGAGCAACGCAACGAATAGAAGTTTCTATGATAGGGAATGTTCCCATGGAAAGTTCTTGGTATTCTTTTTCGCACATTTATTGTCAATCCCTTAAAAGTGCGTTACTCAAACGTCAAATGCAAGCTGTTGAGAACATTCCGCAATAATTCATATTTTAAGAAAAATTAACCCAATGGTAATTTCTATGATAATTGACTCCTACAAATTTCAGTATTTTTTGGTAATTTTAATAATGTTATGCGAAACGTACGTTTCGATACAAAGTTAGTATCATTTAAAAAATATGTTATTTAAAATATAACATAATTTTGTGTTTAATAAATGTGATCTGATAACGTCGTTATTCCAGGGACACCCTAGCGGCGAAGCCTTCATCCAGATGGATAGCGAGACGAGCGCGTTCCTCTGTGCACAGCAGAAACACCATCGGTACATGACGTTCGGGAAGAAGCAGCGGTACATTGAGGTAGGTGCAACGATCTATTAACCGGTTAATGTTAACGAAGTTATTTTTAGTAACGAGTTACGGTTAGAGCCGAATCAGTTAGACATGTACAAACTGTTAGTGTTTAATAGTTATTAAACGAAAATATAAAAAAGTAACTAAGTATTGTTACGAACTTAAGCAGCGGTACGTTGACGTTATGCATATAACTGTTAATGTAAATACGAAATATGAATGAGGTTATTTTAGATTACATGTTATTGTTTTACGTTATTTAACTGCGAGTTAAGATTTGTTAAAAAAATACGTAATCTGCCTTTTGTATAAAATTTTGGTACAATTACATAAATAAATAATAAAAGTCTTCGGTTTTATTATATTCTATGTTTAATCCCCAATAATGAGAACTCAGCCGGGTGGTGACGGCAGTAAAAATACATTTGTCACCACCCCAACTCTTCCTGCGGGTGTCGTAAGAGTCGACTAAGTGATTGAAGTGTCACTGACCATTATTGGATAAAAGATTGATGATGGGCAGCAGCGTCATCATAGTGGACATTACTGCGATCGCCAATCCGCTTGCCCAGCGTGGCGATTATGGGCATTTACCTCCTAATACACGCATAGTTAATGGGTCATTTGCAGAAAAAGTGTACCTTTTAATGTCACGAAAATAAGTATGTAAATTGAGATTTCTCAGTTTTGTTACTCCTATATTAAAGGTATGAAAAATTCTGTAACAAATTTCAGATTTTTTTTATCAGTTTCGTTACATTTCGTTTCATACATTTAGTATGGCAGTAACTAAACTGAGTAATCTCAATTTACATACTTATATTCATGACATTAGCGACATACTTTTTTTGTTTCATAACTGAAAAGTACACGATGCCGAGTAAAATGATGTATTACAGTCCATGATCGCAAAAATAATTAAAAGGTACATCTGCAAATGACCCTAATAGGAGAGGCCTACGTCCAGCGATGGAGTATCATAAATAAATATATAATTAAATTATTATTATTTATTTATTTTTTCGGTTTCAACCAAGTCAGGGTTTGATGATGGTATCTTTGAGAAGTTTGTTTTTTTTTGTCCTATAGTCAGCCTCCGTAGCCTAGTTGGTAGTGACCCTGCCTACGAAGCTGGAGGTTCCGGGTTCGAATCCGGGTGAGGGCATTCTTTGTGTATTTTCTTTATCACAAATGTTTGTTCCTTGGTCGTGGCTGTGTATGTATCTAAGTATCTATACGTATCTATATATTATATATATCGTCGCCTAGTACCCACATCACAAGCCTTAATTGAGCTTACCGTGGGACTAGGTTGATTTGTGTAAGATGTCCCAAGATATTTATCTATTATTATTATTTGATGTAATGAGAACGGTCGTTGCAGGTGTTCCAGTGCTCCGGCGACGACATGAACCTGGTACTGACGGGCGGCGTGACGCCGGCCACGTCGCCGAAGGTGCTGTCCCCCGGTACGTTGCTCTCCCCCCCGCCCCCCGCGCCGCGCCTGCTGGCGCAGCACATCGCCCACCAGACCCTCCTCGCTCGCCAACACGAGAACTTACTCTACGCCTCCATGCGTCCCCCCATGGTCCCCGTGCTCCCCACCTATCAGATCCGCTCCCCTTCCCCCGCCCCGCAGTACCAGCTCCAACAGTTCTTACCGCAGCCCGTCGTTCCTATAACTAACAAGAGGAGCTATGAGCGCGCTTTCACTCAAACCGCGGAAGCGCCTCCCGCTAAGCGACAGTACTTACCGCCTCAGCTGGCGCCCTCTATATCCCTACCTATGGGCTTATCCTACGGAACCTCCAACCCTATATTTTCCTATGCGAATACGAGCCCGATGTTAACGTACGCGAATGCGCTTCAAGCGGGTATTCCGGCCGCGATGCCCGGAGCGTACGGCACGGCATTGTCGGCGGCGTTACCGCCGACTTTGACTACGCCTTTCCCGGCTACGTTTTCGATGCTGCCGTCTATGTATCCGTATTATCCCGGGGTTTAGATTTAGAATACAAATTTCCTTAAAAAATCAATAATAAATTACGTCAAAATGAGACAGCAACGTTAATTAAAACGAATTTATTCGTTATTATTATTAACTAAACGAAAGGTTTCGATGTACAAGTGAAATTTAAACATCTATAAAATAAATCGCAATAAGTATTTAACGAAGATTAAGAAGACAAAAATTACGCTAACTATAGATGAGATTTATCAATTTATATCAGATTTTACTGTTGCTATGCTTCAAAAGTTTGGACAATAATTACGGCAATACGATCTAAAAATCGTATACTATACATCGGTAAAAGGCGTATACTTAAAAAGTTAGAATAGTTTTACATTAGGAAACAGTGCCTTGGGTTTTATCTGAGTTTTACGTGAATATTAAGTACATACTTATTAATAATTCCACTCATTATATGACAAAAGTTCGTGAGAATATGAATATTTGTGTCGGACTAGGGTACCTAATATCATAAATTTATCGGCAATTCGTTGAAACAGGGTAAACTAAGCTCAAAGTTTAACAGTGTTGTGTCCGTGTTTTGATATTGTAGCTTAATGAATTTATTGAAATAAGACAGCTATAGAATTAGGCTAAATAAACTAGGTATAATAGACACGTTTAGGACATGCATTCCGAAATTAATAACGTTAACGAAATCTAATAACGGCTTAACATTAATATGCGTTATGCTTATTGAGTTTGCAAAGCGAGTAAAATATGCATATTTATGCAAAATTATGTTATTCGTTTGAACTTAACTCTCCAACGCGCGAACTATTTTTACTTAGACTTACTTTAACGTTTAGCTTTTTTAACGGCAGTTATTTTAAGCAGCTCGATATTTTATCGTTACGTTAAGTATTTACTTTACTTCAATCAAGTTTTTGTTGGACTTATATCTACTTTAATGTTGTTAAACTATCGTGTTTTATTAACGTAAAATATATAAAGATTTGTTCCGTCATTTCGTCGAATAATTTTCGTTGATGAATAGGTATTTAGTAAACATAATTTACATTTTTTTATAAGGTCTGTAAGAATAATATACCTTCGTTTCTTCAAGGTCAAGTTATTTTCTTTGCTTGATAAAATATTATTTACTGTAGCGTCATAA
This sequence comes from Thaumatotibia leucotreta, assembly GCA_025490895.1. Taxonomy (NCBI): domain Eukaryota; kingdom Metazoa; phylum Arthropoda; class Insecta; order Lepidoptera; family Tortricidae; genus Thaumatotibia; species Thaumatotibia leucotreta. The sequence continues at coordinate 5,470 of JALPQI010020291.1, forward strand.
TTAAAAGTAAGAGTTAAAAAAAACATAATATACATATTAAGCCGAATTTGTTCGCCGAAATGATCGTTCATACGATTATATTATAAATCAGAGGTTGTTTATATTATGACAAGTTAAGAGTAAGAGTGATTAGTTAAATGTGATTACTTTTTAACTTTAGACATTCCATGATTTAAAAGACAATTATTTTTGCCAATTTTTTTTGAGACTGATCGAAAGTCTGAAAAAAATGCAGATATCTTTGGTGTACTTATATTTGTACTTTTTGATTTGCGTTTTTTGAGTACAATGCACTTTTATAGTTAGTATACTATACACGTTATATTTTAGGCGTCTGTATAGATGTTGTGTTTTTTGCGTTTTTAGCACAAGTAATCAATTTAAGTAACTTTAAGTGCCTAGTATTTATAGCGAGATATCGCATTTGTAAATCATATTTTGTTTACATTTCTACATTCTGTTCGTGTCGATTTTATTTTGCTACTTTGTTTACTACAATGTTTATAATAAAATGGCGTAGTCGATTAGTAATGGGCGACCTCGTATTTCCTATCTGGCCTACAAACGCGAACTTCGTAATTCGTAAATTACGAGAATTTGTCTCTGTCACTCAAACGACGGCGTCATTACAGTCAGATAGAGACAAATCCTCAAAACTTGCGTATTTCGAAGTTCGCGGTAGGGCTGTTTTTCCTTGGTGTCCTTTCCCTTTTTTTTCCTTTCTTCGGACGCGTTCACTTTAACATTTATTCGCATAGATACCGAGCTTAATGTCATCATCATTTACCTCACACCACTTAGTTAAAAGGTATAAAATTATGAATAAATATTTGGTACTGAATTCCAAAACAACGCATTGTAAACGGCCGATGTACCGAGTATTGTTTCCACATACAAAATAATAACTTTGCATCATATTTTTGAAATCATTCAAGCCTGCTTCATACTTACATCTCGGTTTCTCCGTCTCGTAGTTTTAGAAATTGGTACCAAATCGGGTAACTTGTATAATAAATTTAGTACTCCTAAAATAACATCATGTTGTCTATGGTGTTGCCATGTCTCAATCACTATAGGTCCTGGGCTTTCACATGGTGATAAGGCTAATATATTTGTTCTGTCATTTCTAAAATGTACTTACTGATAATTTACCCTGGTTCACAATTTCATCGATCATATAGTCTCTTTTTATACTTACTTGAAATGAGAAAGATGCTTTACGTCGATGAAACATTGTGTTTTAGGGATGTTCATAGTAACTTTGGTTTGCTTTAGACAAATTTACGATGAACATGTACTTCTAAGTATACTACCATGCAAATGTTTACATGGCGATCAAGTGTTGTAACTTGGTGTATCCGATGGGGGTCGTGTTTTGGAAAATGGGCATGTTTTGTGGTAAATTGGTAAGTGCACTTATTACTATATATATTTATAACAGACATACCGATAGTTAGTCTTTTAAACGAGGCCAGTGACTCATACAATAATGTTTCTCGTTATTTAATCGTTAAATTGTGTAACGTTAGACAAATAAAATTTTGTTTTTGTTTAGCTAGTATAGAGTGAGAATTTAACTGTGAAACAAAAAGTTACTCTTTTGTTATATAGGAAAATTCTCACCTTAACATAATTCATCGAAACGTTAACAATTTTTTAAATAAGTAACAACAGAAACGTTATTGTTTAACTATTTTAAAAAATGCTGATTCAGTGGATTAGCCGTCAATAATTTCTGAATAGATCTATGGTAGCATGGTTTGCTTAAGTTATATCTATTTTAAGGACGGGGTTGCATGGCTCGACGTGACTTTTGCTTTGTAGAGTGAACGTTTTCCACAGCACAGCCGCCGGATACAACGAAACCATATTATCCTATGAATTGTACATGGTTTAACTTGGCATTTTGACCTCTAAATTTTGCATTTTAAAACGTTACTTCTGTAAATCTTCATCATATTGCATCGTATTAATACTAAAGATATAATTTATGGTATACATATTAAAAAAAAAACGTTATTTGATAACGAAGTAACGGTTAAATTATTTTTTACCATGTTAATGTTTTCGAGACCACAATGCCAATTTCTTAATACGTATTCGGGTATCCTCCAGTCATTTAGTGCTATATCCACAGCTTTTCTTCTGCTATTCCTAAGCCTTTTTATATGCTTTCACTTCAAATTATATCTCTTATAGTTATTTCAACAATTTTTATAATAATGTTAAACGTTTTTAGTTGTCGATTATTTTTATTAAGCCTAGCGATTTGGCAATCAATTGTGATACTTAATACACTCCAATTAGAGCATGGATACCGGTTTTCGATAATATCGAAATTTCGATAATATCGGTCTTTTTTCCGATAATTTTTTATCGATTTTAAACTTCTCAATTACCGGTTTTTTCGATATTTTCGATATTAACTTTTTTAGGGGAAAGAATGAATCGTAACGGTTTTTTCTAACCGTGGACTACATGGAGCGTACGCAAAAAACTTCCTGTGATTAATTCATTACTACATACATTATTATTATACTTGACTCCTATGTGCTTTGTTGTTCAGTATGGGCTTAGTACTGAGTAGGGATGTAGAAGAAGCAAACGATAGCTGAGCAGGAAACTAAATTAAACCAAGCAGCTGACTGTGTTTACCAACGGTTTATTGATCACTGACTTATAAATATTTACAATTTTGTATATGACATATTTTTTAAAAATAGAATAAAAAGACAACCAAAGACAATAAAAAAGTATAAATAAATTGTATAAAAACTATATACAAATACAACCTCAACAAAGGAGTAGGTACAAGTACGGTCAGCTCTAATAATATGTATACGATTTTGAACCTTATGCCTTCGACATACGTTCCGAAATGTATACATATTAATAGACGTGACTGTACATGAGCCCGCCAAGTTTAAAATTCGCCGAAACGATAATAGTAATACCAACATAATAGTAATCTATAGGTCCGACTTAGATGGACGGTTTGCTGTGGCGAAAGTATTCGGCAAGTGATGAGAATTGTAGTGAGCGTTATATATACAGGGTGACCCTGACCAGGGTGTAAGTCTAATACGGGCGAAGCTCTTAACGGGTGTTAGTTTACGACATAATAAGTACATTCAAATAACTTTTACTTAAAATTAGAGCAACAAAATTTTCCATACAAAATAATTCGGCGCGCAATGTAGAGCAACATACGCGAGTTAAAGACTCGATGACAGCTAATTTCAAAAGCAGATGACATAACTGCCATATTTATTTTGTTTTATTTTATTTTATTTATTTGGGGCATCAACATGAGAAATTTACAAAAACTGAATGTACAGTAAACAATATCAACAATAACAAATGTTCGTACCTACATTGCTGCTCCGATAATCTTAAAAAAATATTCTTTGGAGTCATAATTGAGAGTAACTTTAAAAAAACCTTTTAATCCATAATTACACTAATGAATCCCATGCCTGGTTCAATTGATCGCCCGTATTAGACTTACACACTGTATATACGGATTCTAATTGTAGGTACTGTTTGTTCTTGTAAGTTTATGACTTGTCACTTGTGGCTGATTTTGATTGTTACACTGATTTATATTTTATTATTTTTTTTTTATGATTTAAGAAAGCATTAAAACTCGAAGTCAACTAAATATAATATGTTCTGTTCTACAAATCAAACTTTGATATTTGTAGAACATATTTATCAGACATCCAGTTTTACTGTTTTATCGATAAACGAGCCTTTGCTCCCATGGTCCTATGCGTATTATGGACGTAAAACTATGTTGCCCCGGAGTATAAACTATTACTATAACAAAATTGATCAAAATCTGTGTAGTCGTTTCCGATATCTTAGCGAACAAACTCACAGCCAGACAAATTTTGTCACTGTTTTATTTTAATATATAATTTCAGTTACGCAACCGTTCAAAAATAAATGACAAGTTTGTATAAAAATTCTTTTTATTTGGTTAAAGTTATTTACTTTTTCCTATCCAATAACGAAAAAATATCGATAATATCGAAATTATCGAAAAACCGATTCTCTAAATTTTATTATCGAAAAATTACCGATAATGCTCAAAGGCTCCGATATTCCATGCTCTAACTCCAATTTATTATATTATTTTTTCTTTACTTTTGATATAACTAATTAATTAGTTTTAATCGATTTGTTTTTACAATATTGCTCTATATGATATTAATTTGCGACTTATCTCCCGCTAGAATAATCTAGATTCAATCTTTAATTAATGACTAATATCAAATGAAAGGAGTTCAACTTGCAACTCAATCATCGTTGTTAGTTAAAAGTCGGTTCCTGTAGTTGTATGTAATAATGTGGTAAAAAAAGTTGTTGAAATATAGTTTTTAAACCAGTGACTGGGGGAAGTGGTGTGAGGAATAGGTAGAACTATCGTTACCATAACGGTTAAATCATCGGTTAATTTTAACGAAAACATCATAACAGTTAAAATAAAAGCTTAATTTCGGTTATCGGTTGCTATTTTTTGCTGATTTTTATAACGCCAAGTTCACATTTTGAATTTACTATAGCGGGAATTTTGCTTTTGTTTTTACTTTAAACACCAATAAGTAAGTAGAACTAAGGCGTTTCGTGTATTTTTTTTTAAACACCTTGTTAGTATCGCATTGATTTTTATTATAATTATTATAGTTGGCTAATTATAGTTTATTGCGTATTTTTTAATAAAGCGATAATCTTCGTGACATGGCAAGTTTCTCTGGTTGGTTGGTTGTGCTATTTTTGTTTCTTCGTAGGCTTGTGTCCATAGAGTTGGTACTGTGAAGTGAAGGGTCTAACACACTTAGCTTGCCCTCGCCAAATAAATGATGTCATTATATGTTTTACTAACACACATTATATATATATTTCACTGCTATTTAATTACATGATATACAACCATGCTATATTACATAATTATTGTTTTATTTTCAGGTATGTAGTAATGTTTACACTGTTATTGAATTACGTACGAAATATATTTAAGTTACATTGGTTAATCAGATGCCTTTAGATAGCACATCACAACAATTGTACAATAGTGCACAAAAAAAAAACGATGATCATTGCACATATTTTAATCCTTATAACTAGGTAAACCAATATCACTGGAATTCCCTTCACAGGTTACCGAGCCATTACTCAAATAGCACAATCATCCCGTCCTCCCCTAACATATAGCTTAAATTAACTATGTTCTGGTCAATAACTAGACGGTTAACAGATGGAGCTCTCTGATTGGTCGGTCAATTAATATGGTGGCTACAAAATACCAATCACAGAGCTGCTACAGTCTAGTAACCCGTAGATAATGCCTATATACATGTAACATTACGGCTCCTTGTTTTACTTTGGATATTATCAAGGAGCATGCAGACTGACATGCATATATTCGTGTTAAAAGACTTCCTAGATAGAACATTGGCTAAAAAGTCTCCAGGGAAAGGTTCCTTTCACAAAAAAGCACAGGTTTCATAAAATATAATACTACGTACATTAAGGCCAGCTTAGATTACGACATTACTATATATTTGTGTTGGGAAAATATATTGACGTATGGATTATCGTTTACCTTGATAGGAAAATGTGACTATAGCACATACTAAACCTACATGTCGGGTAGAGTAGAGATAGATACAGACAGACATTTGAACAGACAACGATATTGTTCTTAAAGGACAATCTTAGACGACATTGCAGGAAAATAGCGTAATCCAATCGTCAGTAGAATCGCTGTACGAAATTAAATAAATATATTACTATAAAAATAATCGTGACTTATGTAGTATAAAGTTACCTAGACTGTCAATTATCTATTTGTCGCAGTTTATGCTGGCCTTTACATGACCTGCTTCCGAATGCATGTACAGGTGACAGAAATGGATAAACTTGTATAACAGGGATCTCCGCTTAGTGTGTTGTAGAAGAAATGTTTTTGTGCTTAATATAGTGGATTTAAGAGGTTCCTTTAATGGCCAGGTGTAGCCTACAGCTGGAAAAGTAAGTATACATTGAGGGTTCACAACGAAATTTCCTTCTGTTTATTATCGCACTACAACCTCAGCTTAATGAATTTGCTTTCTTATATGATACTGGTGCTTAGGCGAGTTCACAGGTAAAATTTCCTTTAAACTTATAAAAACATCCAGGCTCTCTATGCAGTACTTTTATTTGATGTTGAAACGGCTTTTATTTAGTAATTTACCTGTGATCGTAAAAATAATAATTTACACCCTGTCTATATTTTACAACCATTTCATTGCTTTGTTACATTCATGTTATAAGTATTGCTCAGCTCATTTGCTGTAACGCAACGTACTTATTATTACTACTAGTCTTCCCTACTTGGGTGGCGTGAATATTTGACAGTGTGCCTGTCAAATATAAAATATCTCAATTATAAAATATTGGAATGCTTTCGTTTTCACTTCGCTTTAGTTAATCTGAGGTCGTAGTAGGGTACTAGGCAAGCATAAGTCTGGTAAAGTCCGCAGCTTGGTGTTGGCAGCGGCGTCGTGTGTAACCGATTGGTGTAAGTTGCGCACTGCTTTGGTGGACTGTTAACGTACTGAGACTCTGGTGAGTGTTCATCTTGTTTTTTAATACATACATTGTGTATGTCTCTTTGTATCGTTACTTACGCAATGACATTACATGATTATCTGGGAGTTTTCGTTGATACCGGTATTAGATTAACGTTATTGACAACGTTATTAAAATTTGACGGTTATCTCGTGAAACTCTCAGTTATTCATGGTGAGTTTCACAACTAGGAAATATATCTACATATATATTTTATATGGGCTCTGTAAGCACCCTGAGGAGACACATTGGCGGGTCCTATTGGGAAATAGCATTTGGCATAATATATTATTATACTAAAATATTAACAAGAAAGCATAAAAGATATATACAACATACATTCCAAATATCTACCTAGTAGTTATCGAGTGACTAACAAAAATGCATGAATGAAATTGTGTACCGTTTATATACTTCGAGTATTTAATCGTTTTCATTGGCTATAACAGACATTATAATATAAACAACATGAGAACTAAACCTTACAAAATTTGTTTATCTAAAGTTATACTACATAATAAAATAAATTAAAATTGGTTACTAATTTTTTAATTTCAAAAATACAATATCGAATATTATAGCTACGGATTTGGCCGGTGCTTTCAAGTAACGATTTCACAGAAAATGTAATTATTTAATGCCTTGGAATCGACTTCAACCCTTCAAGATGGCGAGAAAATAATGTTTAGAATATGTACCTAAATATCTAAAGCACGGAAATTACACAACGTACGGATTTACATAATAAGACTGTCTACATACGATTCCAATTAAATTATTCCACCATCATCATATAGCATTTCCGTAAATGATCTTGTTTTTCTCGTTTGTATAACAACTATTTCGAATTTTGGTTAGGCTCAATACTATAAAGTTTGCTTTCAATGTGTATGACATATTATCAAACCGGAATGAGAAGGATATTCGAAAGCACTGTTGACACAACAAATGACACAACACTTACCGAGAAAAGTGTTGTTTATAGATGTATCGAGTGATTAATTAATCTATTGTCTTTACAGACAATTCTTTGCACTTAAATTATGAATATACCCTAGATTGTTGTGTCAACAGTATTTTCGAATCCCATTCTAATCGCGATTTGATAATAAAGTACGAATCAGTACGCTGAAGGGGTATTTATGCACAGGCCCGCTCACGTATTACTACCCCGCAATGGGCCCGACGCTGCCGCCGCCGCTGGTGTACTGGGGGTACCCCACCCCGCCCGTGTCACCCGCTCACTACTACCACCCGCCTCACCATCCGCAGACTATGGTAAGAAACCAGAATTTATGAGTAGTCATCGTTATCAAAGTGCGGTTTTGATGGCAAAGTATGGTTGACAGAAAAATCAAATACACAGGTATTTTATCAATTATACAAATTTCAGAAATTATATTAATTTTAATAATTAATTACTTATACTTATTTAACTAACTTATTAAAATGACACTGATCAAACGAGTGAACCACTAAAATATATTAAACAGATTCGGCTGTCAAACGTTCACGTCAAATTGAAAAATCCATTATATAACACTGATCTTAATCCACTTGAATATTCATTTTACTTAAAATAAAGAACAAAATCGCATTTTCACATTTGTTACTTTTTCTGTCAACCATAGACATTGCCACGGAAAGTGCACGTTGATAACGATGACTATTTATGAGATTAAATTATTATTTTTTATATCATTAACCCCTCAATTGGCATCACAATATGCTATTTTCGATCCACTTTTTGTATTCTTTTTAAAGACAATTTTCGGCTCTAAACAATGATGAAGAGGCTAGAATCCGCATTTGCCAATTTAAGGGTTAATGATTAAAAAAAGGAGGCAAATTAAAATAATGTATGCGCGTAGACTTTGCTTGTAAAGAGAATTTTAATTGCCAGATGGTTAAACAGATTATATGTGACAGATCCGTTGTTGAGAATTCTATATCCAATTCACATATTTTGCCATAGAGATCCACTGTAGGTAATATGAAAGTGTGTGCATGTATAATTATTCTCATACTGTTATGCTTTGCACGACCACGATAAAGTAGGTATAAGTAATATGAATCGTTAATAGTAAAAAATATATTTTGTGATAACGTTATTAACGTTACTAAATTTCATTACAGAAGACTAAAGGCTGAGCCATAACGGATGCGTGTGCAGTACATGTACGTGTGCGTGGCGTGCGTGTTGTAGTTGTAGCGTCGGAATTGCCATAGTAGATGGCACATCGCTTGTACGTCACGAACACGTGCACGCCACGCAAGCGGTGTGCCATCTAATATGATATTTACATACAACGTGCACGCCACGAACACACACCCACGCGCACGTGCTGTACACGCATCCAATATGACTTGGCCTTAACGCTATTTTTTGTATTCCAGATGCCAGATGTAGTGTCCGTAGGGGGAGGCTCGCCCTTACCCATCCCCCCTCCCGCGGCATGTCCGGAATGGCCTATATTCATGGTCAATTAAATTAGTCAAGTTTCTCGTTGCCTCAAAATTCTTTACACCGTAGTTATTACAAGACAACATAAAAAATAAGATTGTTAAACAATATTGGATGTTCATTAATTCGTTAAACCGTTATTATTGTTAACAACTATTGTAGTTTATTACAAGATATTTATGTTTTCATCGTTATATAAAACCGTTTTATTTAAATATTTTGACAGCGAAGATTAATTTTAATTAACGTTTGTGTAAATTATATTGTTAAGACATCAATGCAACAAAAAGTAAAACATCACTTGCCATGATACAATAGTTATCTAATTATAATAATATATAAGATAATATAATTATCTTATAATATAATATAGTAATGATATTATAAGATAATTATATTGTCCTGATATTATTTTTATTTCATGTATACATAAATAATCTAATAGTCCTGGTTGGCAATGTTATTCACAAAAAATATATCAGTCAATATTGTTTTTATACTGTTTGGAATCAACTTACTATTTTGTATAATCAAAATATTACTTATCGCTTAAGCTACACAGATATTTACGATTTGAACGTTACTAAATTACATATTTTAATCTTAATCGTACAGATGTATATGAAAGTTATTTATGATGCATATAATAATTAGTTCCTTTCCTAAGATTTCACATATTTAACGACTTGATATTCTGTGTTCTCATGCTAATATATTTTAATTAAAAAACAACGAAACACAGTGATATAAACGGTGCTGTTTGTTAATTATTTTTTTAGAAAATAAACCAAATACATATGTTATTATATCTATTATATACTAGATTTATAATTTAAGACAACGCTCAATTAGAAATAGCTAAATAAATGAAGAATTTAGTTACTGATACAGAAATAGGCCATACTTTTAAGATTGTTTCACTTGAGCACTTTCTCGCGATTATTGTAGAAATTAAAGGATAAAAGTTACTTGTAATACTTGTTTAGGTCAAAGTAGGTTTTAACATGCCTTTGAATCTTCGAAACATAGACTTTTAACTACGTATTACTTTAACTGAACATTGCTCATTAGACTTAGATTCTATATAAAATTCAATCATTATGCTCAAGTCCTCACAAGTTCCACGGCTACGTCTCGAGCCTAAAACGCCAGATTTGACTCTCTTATTCGGTAATAAAATCAGGTCTTGCC
>JALPQI010020292.1:0-11284 GCA_025490895.1 Thaumatotibia leucotreta
GTCGTTTAAAGTGCATTAGTGAATACCATTTTAGGCTCGACGCTGCCGCAGCGCTGACACAGCGCTGTTAGCAAAGCGGTTTCCTTAGTGAATAACACTGCAGAGAAAATCGCGTAAAGCGAATTTCGCGTATATCGGGGTCTTGTAATAAAATACCAAAATCAAGCATTTTCGTTATTTTTGCGTATTTGTAGTACACTTGTTTTACTTAAAACACTAAATATCGTAATAAAACTTATTGTTAGAAGGTAGAAAAATGCGATCCGAGGTCGGCTGCCCTATGCAGAAATCAAGTATCTGTGTTTTGTCAAATTTTACAGGAGAGCGAAAAAACGTTTTTTTTAGATTTTTCTTGATTACATGTTTACTAGTTATATTATAGCATTTATTATAGCCGTTTTTTATTATGCAAGATATCATTAATAGTGTACTATATTTATTTTTTCAAAATTATGAGCACAATCATTTTAAAAGGCAAAAACAGGTTTCTGCCTAGAATGCGATAATATAATTTTAAAGCTTTTCTACAAAGAAACAAGTATCTGTTTATATTTTAGTGCTTTGGTAGGCTTCTTGTTGATAAGTTTATAAACACAATCATGTTTAATACTACGTTTTAGATGCCTATAATTTAGCGTATGTCATGCTTGTGTTAAAATATATTATTTCGGTATTAATGCAGTTGCTACGTATATTGGAGTATTTCATGGAAAACAAGGTCCCGTTCTGTTTGAATACAAGTTGTTTTAAAATTCATGGGTGTATGAGTTTTTTTTCTGGAACAATGTATTTCTGACAAAAATACTTGAAAATTTAAATAAATAACTTAAATTGTAGGAAACACCTTACATACCTAACCAAAAAAGAACTTCAAACCCGACAGTCTATGGAGAATATCTGGACGCACGCGTGGAAGACGTACCTAAAAATAAAAAGTTGCTCAATTAATCTGCAAATTAATATATATATATATATATATAATATATATCATCATCATCATCATCAGCCTATGTTAGTCCACTGCTGGACGTAGGCCTCTCCTATTAACTATGTGTTTAGACGCATTAGGAGGTAAATGCCCATAATCGCCACGCTGGGCAAGCGGATTGGCGATCGCAGTAATGTGTCCACTATGATGACGCTGCTGCCTATCATCAATCTTGTAGAATGGTCAGTGACACTTCAATCCTTTAGTCGACTCTTACGACACCCGCAGGAGGAGTTGGGGTGGTGACAAATGTATCCTTACTGCCGTCACCACACGACATATATATATCGGCATTTATATTTTTACTTACACCTGGTCAGAACATAAAGATAAAGGTACTTATCCATATACATCAACCTTATTCAAACATCTGTACTAACTAGTTCACATTCCTCTATTCAATCAGAGTGATTGTGAATTTTCTTGTTGTGCATTCAAAATAGTTGCAAATTATTTGGCATTAAGGGCACTAACTTTTCCAAAATCTCTTTTTTTTGCTGTTCTGACACCTCTACCTCTTGAGACATTCATTTTTAATTTAGTAATTAAGAAGAGGAAGTCCACTACTTTATATTTATTCATTAAAATTATTTTTATAAAATACAGTCCTATGTCCGTTTCTGAAGCAACCTTCCACCACGTTTTTCAATAACAAATTCCTTAAGGTGTAAAATTCATTATTTTTCATCACATTTAGCTAGTGGTAGAACCTACCCCAATTATCGAATTTTACCCTAGTTATTATTTTCTAAACATATAGAAACTATCTGTTTGGCGAGCATTTGAATAAAAATATTCCGTATATATATCCTATTCTTTGCGTCTTTTCATTATAAATAATTTATACAGCCAGGAAAACACTTCAGTTATCAGATAATAATCACTTAAATAACACTTCTCGTATACGACCTATGACTGACAAACGTATGAAAAAACAGGCAGAGTCAAAAGTTTAATTTAAAAAAGGTACCACAGGACAATTTCTACCCGAAATTCAAATACTTAAATATAAATATAAGGTTTTGGTATCCTAATAAAATGAAAATTTCTAAGCTAAAGTCAAGTAACTTAGCGATCTATATCAATATTTCTACGCTGAAGTCAAGTAACTTAGCGATTTATATCAATATTTCTACGCTATAGTCAAGTAACTTAGTAATCTATATGAATTTCAAGTATCTTTCGCAAGATACTTGATTTCAAGATAGAATTAGGGTATATACTTGACTTTAGCGTAGAATACCCCGTTGAAAAAAGATACATGGATTTTTGAAAGTTCTGTAACTACAAAACTATTCAGTAGTAAAAAATAAAAAAAATACTGAAAAATGTATTTTAAAACACTGAATCCAATAATGTAAAAAATTTTTTTTTGATAAATTAAGAGATACTTGATTTCTGCGTAGGGCAGCCGAGGTTGCGCGCGCAAGTTTAGGTATATCCAACCAGATATCAATTTACTTACTACATAATTGCCTAAATTTAAAAACCTCGTTAAGCGGGGTCGCATAAAGCGGGGTCTTACTGTAAATAAAATTGATTTACAGTCCACCATTTAATGGTCGGTGATTCTTCAATCCCTTACTCGACTCTTACGACACCCGCGAAAAGAGTTGGGGCGGAGACAAATTTATTCTTACTGCCGTCACCACGCTATGCTTTTATGTTATACGTGTTAATAACTGTTAGACAATTGGTTTCTTCCTAATTCAAAGTACATGTTTGACATTGATACGACAAAGGATATTGTACTGCAATCGTGACTGAATGATTACCTACTTCGAAATAATCGTCGCTATACTATCTGCAACACTAATTTCATAGAACAAACACCCATAATTGCAGAGGTAGAAAGGTGATATTCCTATCAATCGATTCCTTTAGATCAGAGGTTTGGTAAGTCACTTTAGCGACGATATGTGTGGACTGTGGAGTGTGTGGGTTGTACTACTTAGATTCTGAAACGGTAAAATATTAGACAATGGTAATTTAAGTATTTGTGGTTAGGTGCGATTATTAGCTAAAATAAATAATTAAATATTATGGGAAATTCCTTCTCAAAAACTAGTTGACGCTTATCAACAACGCTTCATTTCAAGACACTACCTTGTCGTAATTTGAATTCTAACAATGAAGAACTAGAATTCCAATTGCAGGTGCGTATTATTATGTGTGGCAGGGTTCTCCGACAAGCACACAGTGGTTAAATAACACTAGTTTATTTAAGCGTATCAAAATATATTTAGAAAAACGTGTGTCACCATGTAAACATATATAACGAGTGTCAAATAGACAAACTAAAAGAACATAGGCATAATTTCAATTCAAATCTGAGTAACACAATAGATATTAATCATAGCCAGTATGAAATAAGTCCATATATGCACATTAATATCCAACACGCCCCCTTAATGTGTATATTAAGGAAGCTTTCGACATAAAAAGAAATCCCAATGAACAACATAATTAAGAACTAATCAAATAAAATAACATTATTAAGAACTAATCCCTAAACCAGACATACACAAATGATGCTTTACCTTTGGTAAAGCTTTTGTCAGTATGTCTGCCAACATAAAATCGGTTGGTAAGTACACCAACTTAAAATTTGTATTTTCCTTAAGGACATTTCTGATAAAATGGTATCTAATATCAATATGCTTGCTTCGGGAGTGAAACACTGGATCATTTGCTAGACAGATTGCCCCTTGGTTATCCGCGTGTAAGGTTACTTGTGCAAACTCACCCAATCCAATCTCACACAGCAAACTGTTGAGATACATAGCTTCCTTCATGGCTGACGCTAAACTGACATACTCCGATTCACACGTGCTGGTCGCGATGCACTTCTGTTTCTGAGACTTCCACGAGACACACGCACCACCTAACACAAAAGCATAACCAGAGTATGAACGTCTATCCAATACGCAACCTCCCCAATCTGAATCTGAGAATCCATTCAAAGACTTACCAGTTTTTGTGTACACAAGGCCATATTCCTTCGTCCCCTTTAGGTAACGCAATACGCGTTTTGCAGCAACCCATGCTTCTTTACTTGGAGACTCTATAAACTGAGCCAACTTGGACACAGTATTCGAAATATCTGGTCGGGTACCGACGGATAGATACATCAAACTTCCAACTAGCTCCCGATAAGAATAGCGCTCTTCTGACTTAACGTTATAATAATAATAATAATAACCCCGCGGGGGCAGCTTGTGGCGAGCTGACGGTGAGTGGCGACACCGCGGACCCCTATTCCAGAGGGCCCTTTTATATGGCCCTCGCCTCTGTGCTTGCCTTGACCGGCCGGCCAGAGTGGATTCGCAAGAGCGGGACCTATGCTCCAGGTTGGAAGTGTAAAATGTCATAACGCCGGCGGCCCTTGAACGGATTACCGGGATATGGCTACCGCAGTCTCACCTCTCGACAACCTCAAAGCCACTCTGAAGTGTTGCGCTATTGTCGCACTGTGCGTGCGGCCATTTGTAGGGCCCACTAAATGAGTTGGCGAGTCACCACCTGCCTTTTTACAATTTTGAGACTGATTGTCACGGCAGGTGTCCGCTAGTCTCCTCCTATAACCCAGTATCCATCCCATCCAATATACCAACCATAGCCCATGACCTTAGTTTCCATCGCAGTCACAGTGCTGCACTGCAATAGTCTTTGCACCTGGCGGGGACCATCTCCGGACGTATCATATTGTGCGGTCGGGGATGGTATCCGCCACGTGTATCCTTTGCTCTATATTAATTGTCTTAAAGGGCCTCTGCGCTGTTGGCTTCGGCCCCACGTATGCCTCCCAAAGGCCCGGGACCCCATGGTCCCGAGATATGGCAAAGACGTACAAATAATAATAATAATAATAAAGTTTTTTATTTACAGGTATACACCCATGTAAAATTAAAATACAATGTAAAAAATGTAAAAATATCTAAAAGCAATATAAAACGTGTATAAAATAAAATAAAATAACCTACCATTAATAATAATAAGTTATGTTGTAACGGTTCAAATTTCAAGTTCACTTCCATTGGAGTCGACACAGAACCTTTACAATTTTCGAACCCAAATTTGTTTAGTAAATTTTCAACATATTTTTGCTGTGACAGTTTAATTTTGTTGTTGACAGACCTTTCAATGTCAATGCCCAAAATGAATTTCGCTATGCCAAAATCTTTTAATTCGAACTCGCTGGCCAGTTCCTTCTTGAACTTTTCGATATAAACTTTTTCTTGCGAGGCTATCAAAATATCATCGACGTAAACTGCAACAAAAAACTTCTCATTTATACCTTGAACGTATAAACACGGCTCATTTAAAGATGGCTTTAAACCCATACGTCGCAGTTGCTGGTCCAGTCTTGCATTCCACTGACGTCCGGCCTGTTTCAACCCATACAGTGACCTTTTAAGTCTGCAGGCATTTCCTCCCGATTTTATATCAGCTAACATTTTCTTTGCTCGCCCATGCACGACGGACCCTATTTTTTCAGACTCCGATATTTTTTGCAAACTTTCCTGAAACAATTCTGGTATTTCCATATATATTTCTTCGTCCAACGTACCATGTAGGTAAGCTGTATTGATATCCACTTGATGGACCTCCATATCTAGTTCAACAGCAAGTGCTGTCAACAAACGTATAGTATCTAATCGAACAACAGGAGCAAACGTGTCATGATAATCGATACCATGTTTTTGACTATATCCTTTCGCTACAAGTCGTGCCTTTTTCTTTTCAGTCTTATCAACGTTCAATTTAGTTGACAACACGTAGCGGCAGCCCACAATTGCTCGGCCGACTGGTCTTCTAGCTATATCCCAGGTGTCGTTTTTTATTAGGCTCGTAACCTCCGACAGGATGGCCTCATTCCATTGCTGGCACTCTTCACTAGATAATGCATTTTTCAAGGTTGTCTCCGCAGCTGCAGCAAAGATTTGGCAATCAGAAAATGCTTCTATATCTTCTTCTTCTACAACATTACCTTGTTCTGCAGTACTTTCTGATTCCAATACAGTCGCTGGCTCTACTTCAATTTCTGGCTCCACTTCAATCATGTTATAGATTTTCTTTGGTTTTCCTACCTTCCCTCTCTCCAACCTTGGTCTACCGGGTCCTCGCTTCAAAATTTTATTTTCACAAGTACGAGAGTCAACAATTTGCCCTGTTGAGCCTGTGGTTGGCTCAGTTTCGATATGACGATCAACGATTTGTTCTACCGGAATATGATATGGCCCTGCGCTAGGCTCTATGCTGAATGTATCTTCCTGTATTTTCTCTATATGTTGAACTGTTGGAGCACGTTTAATTCTAACTTCTTGAATGCCTACTGTTTGCATCACTGCTTGTTCACTCTGAGGAGCATGCATAACTGTGTCTTTGACAGTATTTTTGGGATGAAAGTCTATTTTAACTAAGTTAGGTTCGTTCCTCTTGTTTTGCATCTCATCAATTCTGATTTCCAATGGATCAAAGTTAGAAGTCCCAGACTCATTCCGTCGATCAATGAATTTGTGAAATTTGACATCTCGTGAAACAACAAATTTGCGCTCTTGTGGTAGCCAGATTTTGTAACCTCTTCTGTCATCGGGGTATCCTACGAAGATGCCATCTACGCTGCGTGGCGCGAATTTATCTTTATTTTCATCTTTGTCCAGAACGTGAACTTTTGCTCCAAAGGGTTGCAAGTATCCAATCTTCGCAGACTGACCACGCCATTTCTCATACGGAGTCTCACCTCCTAAACTACTTGTAGGACAACGGTTCCGAAGATGACATGCAGTTAACACAGCATCACCCCAAAATCCTGGCGAAAGACCTGATGACAGTAACATACACCTCGCCATTTGTACTAAAGTCCTGTTCATTCTCTCGGCTACAGGGTTTTGCTGGGGCGTTCCAGGAATGGTTAACCTTCTTCTTATACCTTCATTATGTAAATATTCTTCAAAGTCTTTACTGCAATATTCACCGCCATTACTTGCCGATCAGGTTTTCAACATGGTTTTTATATATCTTAAAGAATTTCAATGCTTCGCTCTTTCTATTTAATAAATACACCTCACACCATCTGGATGCATCATCAATAAACGTGATAAAGTATTTCCCTCCACCTAGAGCTTCATGGCGCATGGGACCTACAATATCTGAATATACAATTCTTAATTTTTCATCACATGGTCCACCACCCCTTAAGAAAGGAGACGCAGCCATTTTCCCACTCGCACAAATACTACAATCATACAATTGGTCTAAATCTTTCATTGTGACATTCATACCAGTCTTGTTTAAGAGCTTCATTAAATCTCTTCCATTAAGATGTCCCAAACGTTCATGCCACAATTTTATGTCATCTGACATTCTAGAAACTACTGAGACAGTTCCGATTCTGTCTTCAACGTAGTAGAGATTACCCGAACGATTTGCAATCAAAACAGTTTTGCCGTGGCTATCTCTAACATGAGCTGCCTTTCTGTCAAATTCGATTTTATAACCTCTATCTACAAATTTAGCCACCGACATTAAATTGTATGTTACATCCGGAACAAATAATGTATCATTCAGCTCAACACATGTTGTTGAATCATTTTTACCCGAAAGTAACCTTACAACACCCTTACCTTTTACATCTGCACATGACTTAGTTGCCAAGCTTAGCTTACCGGAAACAGGTATCAAAGATTTATCAAATTTAGAAGCGTCATTGCATAGATGCGAAGTGCACCCACTATCCAGGATCCAGCCCTCACTCCCGACGCCTGCAGCAGCAACTTCACTATCTGGAATACAATTAAATGTTACAAGTCCGAAATTAAGATTTTGTACATCATCTACGTGTTCCGATACATACTTATCAGCACTGTTTTTATATCGATCCTTATTAATCAACGCCTTACACTCAAAAGCCTTGTGGCCATATTCTTGACATTTCCAACATCTGCCTCTAAAATTTGTTCTTCCAAAACGGTCGATTGGCTTCATTCTTGCAAGAAAAGCTCCATCGGCGCTTTCTTTCTGTTGCCTTGAACAAAACTCTTCAATTATTTTTACCTTTAGTGCCTCGGGGTCTGGTAATGCATCTCTAGATTCGATCGCACACCTGAAATTTTCGAAACTGGGTGGTAAGCTGTAAAGAAGCATTATGGAGACTAAATCTCTGTTCATTTCTATTTCCATGTCTGCCAGCTTGCTTTTGACATCAAAGAAACGCATAACATGTTCGCGTACATCACCATCTTCCGACATTTTGTGAAGTAGCAACTGCTTCAGCAAAGTTGCCTTCTTGGCAGGCCCCTTAGATGCATGCACTTCGTTCAATTTTAACCAGACCTCTCGGGATGTTTTGCAATCACGCAGATGTCGCAATTCACTCGGACTAATAGCAAGTATGAGATCTGACTTAGCCTTCGCATCTCCCATAGTCCACTTACGAGCCTCTTCCGGCTCGGCAGGCTTCTCGCTACTCCCATCGACGTAGCTCCAAGCGTCGTTATTTACCAGAACCGCTTCAGCCTGAATCCTCCATGTCTCGTAATTTTCCTGCGTGAGTGGTTCTATTTTTACTGAACTCATTGCGTTGACTTACTTCTCTACGCCAACCAACTCGGAACTCAAATAGCAACCGTAGATCTAAAAGACTCGTTGGCTATTTTAATACGCTGGGCATCCTGGGCCCATAACCATTGTGGCAGGGTTCTCCGACAAGCACACAGTGGTTAAATAACACTAGTTTATTTAAGCGTATCAAAATATATTTAGAAAAACGTGTGTCACCATGTAAACAAATATAACGAGTGTCAAATAGACAAACTAAAAGAACATAGGCATAATTTCAATTCAAATCTGAGTAACACAATAGATATTAATCATAGCCAGTATGAAATAAGTCCATACATGCACATTAATATCCAACATTATGGATTACAGCGTTGTTTGTAATAACATTTTTTTTCACACATAATAAAATGTGAGAGAACCGTTAGAATTACAGGGTGTTTTTTTTTCGACCGTTCAAATTCTACGTAGTGAATGTGTAGGTCATACTCACCAACTTTTACTATGGGGACAAAGTCGAAATCGCGAAAAAAAAATCAGCTGTTTCATACAAATTGGCGGCATTACGCCGGCCGAAATGTATGAAACAGCTGATTTTTTTTTCGCGATTTCGACTTTGTCCCCATAGTAAAAGTTGGTCAGTATGACCTATACATTCACTACGTAGAATTTGAACGGTCGAAAAAAAAACACCCTGTATATAGGAAATCAAAGAAATAAACGATATAAATAAAAGTTGCAATATATTTCGCACCTTTAGATTGAAAGTGACCTAATTCAAAATTTTGGAATTATTAACTTAACATTCCTAATTCGAAAATTTTGGATTAGGTCACTTTCATTCTAAAGGTGCGATTTGTTCAATTATTAAACTTATTTTTTTAATAACCAAATAAGTAACAGTAAGGATTTCAGACACTATTAGTTTCTTAGAGAAATAAAAGTATATTAATTGACTTAAATGAGCTTCCTTTCAATTTAACGAAAAGCAAAAAAAACACCCGGTATAGATACCTACGCATAGAAATCAACCATGAGGAACTGAAACTGAAATAAGGTACAATTATTATTGTGATAAATATACAAAATACAAGAAGTGCTCACCTTGATTCGATTCGAACCCGGGACTTCTAGCTTTGATCAACGATTAAAAACTTCATCTCATCATTATCACCTGCCCCCAAGCATGCCGTATAGATTGGATTCTAAATAGCTATCATTAAACTTAGACTAAACCAAGAAAAAAATACACACGCACCATCGATTAAGAAGAATTTCCTCTCGCAAACGCTCTGGCTGTGGAATGAACTTCCTGCCAAGGTTTTCCCAAGGGACTATGAGGTTCTTTAAAAAAGAGCTTATAAATAGAAATTGAACTATCGTTCCTAAAAATATACTTAAATTCACACCGGATTAGCTTGGTAATGGAGACCTAGGGTCTCCAAAACATGTCGCGCGTAGTGATTAAATACACGTAAGTTTATTTTAATGTAAAAGTATTTTAATACCAATACCAAACTCTAGCATAATCAATGTTGATGTTACTCGTCTTTCCGTTATGAATCGCGGGAAGAAATGTATGCTTCTAATCTAATAACTATACTCGTAAGGCAATATGGCGAATACTCGTAGGTATATAACTCACTCCATCGTAGACCACGTCTCTGCCCTCGGCTAGTCTGTGGCCATTAATAAGCCCATTTCAAATAAAAAAAGAAAAAGTACAAAAATTACTTGTATAATTTCGACAAAGTATAAAAATGTCCAAGACTTATGTTAGACGGAATATATGTAAAGATGTTGGGTTATAAGAATTACGCATAGTATAAGAAAATTAGCAACTAAATTGTTGATCAGACGAAATAATTTGTGTAGTTTTGAAAGTTAGTACGATTATTCCGTAAAGTGTCCAGATGAATATAAGTACTAAAAGTCATTTTGTGAAAGTAGATATTTTTATACAATCATTATAGTTATTTTTGTATTTCGACTGTACTGTATTTAAACGTTTTGAAGTATCGGTTTTTGAATACTCAGTCGTATTTATTTTTTATTGGTAATATTCTAGTCTCATTGTCCAGATTTAGGTGTAATTAATTACCGTAGCCATTTTTTTTGCAATGGAATTTCAGTTCTAATATTCCTATTAACACGTCACTTTTTTCAGTGTCAAAAAAGTGACACGGTAATTTGAATAAGGTAGGCCTAAAATTTTGTGAATGACCGTTATACCTCGTCATATTTACTTTAAGTCCATTCATCCTTAGTTGTCTTATCTAGTAAACAACTTTCTAACCTAAAAGTACACGTTTTCTGTAGTAAACTGCTGTTTCCTGGATTGAAAATTAAGCAATTTACTAATCACTACGGACGGACTGCACAAATATGGACTCAGGTTTGTTATAGACAAATATGGCAGTTTACAACAAAAAACGTGTACTTTTAGGTTAGAAAGTTGTTTACTAGATAAGACAACTAAGGATAAATGGACTTTACGTATAAATCCGGGACGATAGTGACGAACCCAAACGGTTAAATCGCTTCTAGAAGAATCATCTGCACTAGGGCACCAATATTAATGCCGATTTTATCTACGTATTAACTTACGTAGCTGACTGTACAGATAGTCGAACCTTCTCGAACAAACTGCTCAATAATGCAAAAGGCAGCGGAATCGGCCAAGTACTTTTCAGAAACGTAAATACACTATCGAACGAATGTGTTTATTTTAACTTT
>JALPQI010020293.1:0-20891 GCA_025490895.1 Thaumatotibia leucotreta
ACATCCGCGAAGAAATTCAAATATGAAGTTCCCAACCCGCTTAGGGCCAGCGTGGGGACTATAGCCCAATCCCTCTCATATATGAGAGGAGGCCTGTGCCCAGCAGTGGGACATTATATAGGCTTAAATATTATTTTATTATGACTTAAAACGCCAGTAGCTGAGTTACGCCGAGAAGATTGCATTCGCAACAGTGCCGAAATATCGGGTGCTCAATAATTCCAATTTACATGGTTAATATCCCGTTTTAAGTCATACTAATAAATCTAATAATGCGAAGGACCATGTTATGTTAAACACTTATAGAGATAATGTACCTTACTACATCGACACTTTATGTGAGTGAGGTCCCTACATGCCGCCGCCTATTATAAATTCGAGCATCACACTGGGTATACAGCTCCCTGAGGCTTGTTAAAAAGGTATCAGTTTAATACAAGTGCTTAGGTATACTTATAGGTAGGTACACTATTTTCCAAAATGGCCAGAAAATCCAAATATTTGTAACAAATATATATTATTTTTATTGCGCCTTTAATGGACAGTTCTCTATGATCATTGAATTCTACCAGTTGGTACCTACAACTGGTACCTACCAGTTCCAGCTTAAAACGTAATAAATAGACAGAATACTTTATTTCTACAGAAGGAAAAGTGAAAATACTGATGTACTAGCAAAAATATTACGATTCCAAGTAGTAGGTAATCTCTGATGGGACATGCCCTACCTATGTTAAAAATTTTAACATTTATTTTAACTTAAAATTATAACATAAGCGAACTAAAATGACATGGCCAAGTATCTACTCTGTATATTTGCGTAAATAGAATGTTGCATATAATATTGTATCAAAATAACATTATCTACTTACCTTGTCTTTGTACAATGTCTTTGAGCACTTGAGTAGATTTCATTGTTCATGAACTTTACTCTAATTAACTTCATTAAGTAATAAATATGTTATCTGCAATGATAGTCAGTAGAGTAGGTATAACAACTGATATAATTATTTAATTAAAATTAAACTTAGGTATAAATGTGTAAACATTGACGATGCGTAGGTACTTATAGATCCGAGTACGTACTGATGCCAAACTTATCGACTGATGTACAGTCGCCTCTCGTTAATTCGAAACTCGAAGGACCTATCCAAATATTACGATTTATCGAGAGTTTGAAATATCAAATGGTCGGAAATATTCGGGAGAAAAAATGAAAGTACAACGTGTTAAATAATAATCAACTATTGGGCATTTCTCAGAGCATAAACGGACATCTCATTCATGTGGTCACGTTTTTTTGGAAGTGGCTGAATGATTTGAGGTTGGTTTTGGTTGTCTTATAGAGAAATGGGTGCTGTATCTGACGACCGAAAATGGTACCAAAAGATGCAGCCACTTCCAAATAAAGTGACCAGATGAATGAGATGTCCGTTTACGCTCTGAGAAATGCCCTATTATTTATTAAATGCATTTTTTTTCACTTTTCGTCCGACCTACTTCCACTTTTTCGATTAAGGACTCATAACTAACGTAAACTTTTAATCTGTACACATAACCAACGGAAAAGTAACTTAACTGAGTGACAAACAAATGAGGTAATTAACAACAAATGCTCGTGCAACTTTTCTAAAATGTAGGGCATGTATTTGCCTCTTTAATCTCATAACTTTGAATTGTCGAATGTTTGACGCCCACGAGTTCCAATTAACGCGTGGTTTTGTTGTGTAGCTATTACTTTTTTGTTTGAATTATCAAGTGTTTAAAAATGTATTGATTTTTTTCGAAATAGCAAGAGATCTTCTAGGGAACTCGTGATAACTTCGAATTATAGAGAGGTTCGAATTATCGCAGGTTTGAAATAACGAGAGTCGACTGTATATTCAACCAATTGAATACTCTAGTACCATGATAAAAAAACGAGTAAGCCGCGTGCGCTCGCTCGGTATTTAATTAATTAACTGTGTCGCACGCGCCCGCACCGGTTAGCGCCGTTCATACAATTTCTTGTTAGACAAACGTCCGTTCCCGGTAATCCGCTTCAGAAAGCGGAGGCCCTTTAAGATTTCTTACAATATGATCTGTAACGTCACTTTGATTGGTTGATTGTACGTGTACAGTTGCCATTAGATAATTAATATAATTATATCGGAACGACCTGGGCACTTGGGCAGTTCACAAATATTTGAGCAACTGTACCACTGATCGACTGGGGTAGGTCCGCGCCGGAGCTTTGGTACAGTCGACATCATATATATCGGAGCGGGCTAAGTTCTCAGATATATCTTAAACATGCCTCTATTGTCATGGCGTTAGAGTGTACGTTCAGATATTTTTGAGCACCGTGGCAGCTCCGATATATCTCATGGCGACGGTACCTAGTTTCAAGGTGCCTAAGTGCAGGAGCGTTTAGTTTTGAATTTTAATTTAGCGATGTAATCCCAGAGTCGTCCACGAGACACCTAAATTATTAATTAAATATCCAATTTTACCACCTATAACCAGATATCGGACAAATGTGCGGTAATGTTCGCAATAATATGACATGGCTCCAAAGTTGATTAAATGCTAATCAGTTCTTTAAATTTGCTTTCGAATGTTTAAGGTTAAGGACTATGACAAAGGTTTTCATAGTTATATCAGTTCAAAGTTACCAGTATCAAATAGGTAATTTTCAGAAAATGAATAAATGATTAATAATTCAATCAAGGTGAAGGTCGCAGGAGTCCACTGGATGCGGGTGGCGCAGGACCGGTCCGGTCATTGTGGCAATCTTTGGGGGAGGCCTATGTTCAGCAGTGGACGTCTTTCGGCTGATATGATGATGATGATGATGATGATGAATTCAATCAAATTTGGAGTCATGTCCATATTATTGCGAACAATGACTCACATTTGTCCGATCTCTGCCTGTAACAAAAACACGATTGATTCTGACCCGTCTTGATATCTCAAACAATCTTCCGTTTGCAGAGAACGCTTCGGTCTATTCGAGGTGGATTACTCGTCGCCCGCGCGCACCCGCACCGCGCGGCGCTCGGCGCACTACTACGCGGCCGTAGCTAAGACCGGCTGCTTGCCGGATAAACATTAACTGTGATTATTATTAAATTATTGTACAGAATTCGCGACTTTTATTTAAAAAAAAAAAACTTTCACTTCACTTCATCAGCCTATCTCAGTCCACTACTGGACGTAGGCCTCTCCTATTAACTATGCGTATAGACGCATTAGGAGGTAAATGCCCATAATCGCCACGCTGGGCAAACGGATAGGCGATCGCAGTAATGTGTCCACTATGATGACGCTGCTGCCCATCATCAATCTTGTATCAAAGGATGATGAGTGACACTTCAATCCCTTAGTCGGCTTTTACGACACCCGCGGGAAGAGTTGGGGTGGTGACAAATGTATTTTTACTGCCGTCACCACACGGCATTCCTTAACATTCAGTATAAAATTTCATAGTTGCCGGTGTCTCCTTTTAAGTTATTTACAAAATAACCTGTGCTAGGAGGCACCGCTCTTCCATAACAACAATTAAAATTTTAGTAATTTAAACTTAGAATATTTTATTTTTAAACATTTATAGGGGTGTGTGTGTGTGCGAGTGTGGTTGCGCTTGTGGTTATCTAGAATTAGGCTAAACTACATATTCAAGTCAAGTCAAGTCAAGTCAAATAATTCTTTATTCAAATTGGAATAGCAACAAACTCTTTTGAATCGTCTAGATATGAAAACTACTTCCGGTTCGAACCCTACACCGCTGACCCAAGAAGAACCGGTAAGAAACTTGGCGGGAATTATTTTTTCAAACAATGATGGTACATCTTACAACTAACATGCATTAAAAAAAAATACATAAAATTGATTTTAAATAAATTGAAATATAATAATAATAACAAGAGATGTAGTCTCTAAAAGTCACAACATTTATAAGTAATAATTTATAGAGAAGTAAGGTTTCTCTCCGAATAGGTATATAATAATAACATTATATAATGCACGTTTGGAGATGTATAGGGTCTCCAAGCGTAAATTATCGTAATTGAATGTCATGACTTTAACAAACTAATAATTAAATCCTAAATTACTCCCACGGTGTTTTATCATTCATGTAGTCTTGTGTACTATAATAAGCTTTAGATATAAGTTTACGCTTTACAAAATGCTTAAATTTGTTGACTGAAAATTCAGTAACATTTACTGGAAGTTTATTATAAAATCTTACACAATTACCCATGAATGATTTCCTAATTTTATGGAGCCGAGTGGCGGGTACTGCGAGCTTATGTTTGTTTCTAGTATTAATATTATGTATGTCACAGTTTTTCCTAAAATTCATAATATTTTTATGTACATACATAATATTCTCATAGATGTATTGAGAATACAATGTCATTATATTAATAACCTTAAACTTATCTCTAAGTGAGTCTCTAGGGCTCATTTTATATATCGCTCGAATAGCCCTCTTCTGCAGAACGAAAATAGTGTTAGTCTCTGAATTGGCAGCACTGCCCCATAATAAAATGCCATACGACATAATGCTATGAAAATAACTAAAATATACTAACCGAGCTGTATCGACGTCAGTTAATTGACGGATCTTGCTCACTGCAAAAGCTGCAGAACTCAGTTTATTCGAGAGATTAGATATGTGAGGACCCCACTGAAGCTTAGAGTCTAGTGTTATACCAAGAAAGACTGTACTTTCAACTATTTCCAATTCCTCACCTTTCACAAATATACTAGCCTGTTGATGTTTTACGTTACTTGTAACAAATTTAATACATTTAGTTTTTTTCTCATTCAACATTAAGTTATTCATATTAAACCAGTTTACTACTTTCGAAATAGCATTGTTTACATCATTCCAAGCTTGTTGCTGTCGTTTGACTTTAAAAATAAGTGAGGTGTCGTCAGCAAACAATACTATGTCATGGTGGGTCTCTATGAGATGTGGCAAGTCATTTATGTAGATAAGGAAAAGGAAAGGCCCCAATATAGATCCCTGTGGTACACCCGTGGAGACCAATGACCCCGGTGATCGCTGTCCATTCACATCAACCCTTTGTATTCTACCGCGTAAATAAGATTCCAGTAAATTTAACGCTAATCCTTTAACTCCATAATGGTCTAGCTTCCTGATCAATGTTTCATGACAAACGCAGTCGAAGGCCTTGGACAAATCACAGAAGATACCTAAAGCATCTCGTGATTCCTCCCAGGCATCAAATATTTGTTTAATTAATTCGACACCAGCGTCGGATGTTGAGCGCCCCCGAGTAAAACCAAATTGCTTGTTATGCATTAAATTGTTTACGTTAAAGTGCTTAGTTAATTGCGATAAAACTATTTTTTCAAAGATTTTGCTGAACGTTGGTAGCACAGATATAGGTCTAAAATTAGTGGGGTCAGAAGTGCTACCGGATTTGAATAAAGGAGTTACTTTACTATGTTTCATAAGATCAGGAAACTCACCACAATCAACACATTGATTAAATATTACTACCAATTCAGGTGCTACGATTTCAATAAGGGATTTGACGACATGAACAGAGACTCCCCAGAGGTCAGAAGTTTTTTTGACATTGATGGATTTAAATGCCTTTATTACATCTGAGATTTGAATATGTTCAAAATTAAAGTCGTTACTACACATAGGGACGTTATCTCTTAATAATATAGTGGCAGCCGAGGGTGATGAATTTAAATCCTTAGTTATGGAGACTGGTATATCGGTGAAAAAGTGCTCAAATTCTGTTGCTACTTCTAAACTTGACTCTATAATTTTGCCATTAATTTTTAATTTAGGATCTTGGAATCTGTGCTTTGATCGACCAGTCTCCGCATTAATCACTTTCCAGGTTGATTTAATGATGTCGGAACTATTTTTAATTTTTTGGGACAAATAATCGCGCTTAGCTTTATTACAATCAATCTTAAATTTCTTAGAATATTGTTTGACGTGTTCTTTAAATTCATCACTCGTATTAAACCGCCGTTCCTCATACAATGCATACAGTGCATTGTATGAGGAACGGCGCATCTAGCAATTGTATCTATATATTTTGTTGTGTTAGTCTTGTCCCTGTGATGTGCTTATAATTTACGCTAGCTCGGCCGCTGAGTAAAACCCGTCACGCGCCCCCACCAGTTAGCGCTGTTCATACAATTTCGTGTTAGACGAGTCTGTTCCGGGTAATCGGCGTTAGCTAGCGAAGGCTCTAATTGATGCTAGGGTCGCCAATACATGACAAACAAGCATGGGTTAATTGACAAACTATTAGCATTTGTGTTGATAGGAAAGGTTCAAATAATAACATACCTAATGGAGGACCTAAAGGTCGAACGAATAGGACGAATAGGACGAACATCAGTTAACCGATTCGTTGCGTGTTCCATTTTCAAAAACGTTTGTCTATGGCGGCGAACAATTTTTTCATGAGTGCCAAGCGTGCTTTACGCCATAGAATATGATGACACGCCTATCGTGTCTTATGTCATAAACATTGATGACACGCCTGACGTGTCATCCGCACTGAAACGGTTTACTTAATACGTCTACTAAACTCAACATATTATATTATGCGAAAAGATTTAAAAGAGATAAATAACTTAGGAAATACTGTTGGGATCGACGCAGTTATTATTTAACGCCCCTAAAACATTAAAAAATTAGGAAACTCCGTCAAAAATGAAAGAAGGGTAAATCATTTCAGAAAATATATTTTCCTTTGAAAAATACATTTAAGATATTTGGAAGACTCAGTTCCTTCTAAGGGTACTTACATAATAATTATACTTACATTACAATTCATATAAATTACATTATTCTCTACTGTTTGATACAATTCATCCAAAATAATTAAATATGTTTAGAACATTTGTTCTATGCTATACATGCAGACACGAACTTCACAATAAAAGTATTTCTAAATGATATAAAGAGCTCTTGAAAGGTTAGTTTTTTGTGTTCCAAAGAAACGATACATAGCAGCCTCAATAAAAGATTCGATCATTTGCGTATCGCACGTGCCCCGTAATTTGAGCGACGTAGGTTTATTAATAAATAAAGGATGTAACAAAAAGTAAAACCATATAAATGGGATGGTAAAACCTGTTAAAATATCGTAAAACATGTTTTCTATTAATGTGGTTTGCTTGCCATACTAAAAACGTTGTAGTAGTAATTTCACACTAAAACTACATAAAAATAGACGCAACTATTTTCTTTCGAATTACTGTTTACGATAAATAAATAAAAATACTTTGTAATTTAAGACTAAAATCGATCTAATAAAATATTTCGATGTTTCTTTGTAACGAAATTAAGGTAAAAAACTTGATTGTAAATGCCTATTTATTTTCATGAATTCATTGTGTATAATGAATGACAAAGTATACCACTTGTGTTTAGTAAAGCAATACAACCACCTTCAATGACTTAAATTTTCTAAGTACTTACATCTGTACAATAAATCCTTTTTTAGACAACAAGGACGGAAGAAAATGTAGTTATTTTAAGGCACAAGTTTTACATTATCGATTCCTTTAATACATTTTACGTTATTACAATTACTTGCAATGATTTTCAATTAGTTAAATAATAAGAAATAATATATTTACACTCAGTTTCAAGAACAGCAATAGGAACCATTACGATATAACCTAGCATTTCTCTTAAATCATACATTTTTGCTATATTATCTACAACTAATAACATGAATAGTTATTGCGTTTAGGTATTTGAGCAATCTATGATAATTATAATATCGAAGGTATAATAGGACCTAACAACATTTACTGCAATTAATATAAACAATTGCGCTAAAAATCCCTTGGGAATAAAATTGATAATATTTTCTGGCATAAATTGTATCCTGGTACATTTTCAGTGGGTTTCCTTAGTTAACTTTATAATTCAAAAAGAATATTTGATTACATATTCAATGTAGGTAGATATTTACATACAAATAATAAGGCACAATGCTTTAATATGTAAACTTGGCTAGATTCTGATTTTTAAACTCCTTTTGCAAGTAAACTAAATATACTCCTTTTGTAAGTAAAGTGAGATTAATAAAGAAATTATCTTATAGGTAACAAGATTTAAAATACCATTTTGATATTCATATCAATTCAAATACGCTGAAAATTGCACTACCTATGTAATAAATACTGAATTTAAACACTAAATACTTTCTTAAATTCGGATTTATGTTTAAATTTCCTTAAGAATGATTCCGCAGCTACGGTACATTTGAATAGTTTTCATAAACACTAAACTTGTTTATTCACTTGAAAGTCCATCTCCATACTTTGTAGCAGTCAAAGCGATCAAAAGGCCCGGCCACGACATTGGTCTAAAGGTGCGTTTAAACCAAAAGAGCATTCGCTGTTCTAGCGCCCGCTCTACGAAATTAACGAATCACGTTTCGTGTAACGATCGAATTTCGTAGAGTAGGGGGATAGAACAGCGAATGCTCTTTTGGTCTGATCGCACCTTAAGGCGACCAGCGACGAGCGAATCCATGAGTTGGAGCGGGATGCCGATATTGGTACTCCCTTTCGCACGTATAGTTTTCCGCTAAGCCGGTCGCCTTAGACCAATGTCGTGGTCGCGGCAAAATAGTTCACTACACCATACTAAATAATAATATATGGTGTAACGAATATTTGTCAGCTTTGATTAGAAGAATTTACGCCGACGGTATTCGAAACTAAAAATCTCTTAATCGTCCGCGTATATCTAACAATAAAGCTACGTTCACATTTGTCTGTCGTGTCGTGTTATGATGCTCTCTGTCGTGATGGCTACCGTTCACATTTATATGACGTGCTATGACGCATTCTGACGCAATTTTATATCAGTTCGTTCTCAGCACTCGGATAGCTCACACGTTCGCAATGTTCTTTCAAGAATCATCCTATTCAGATTCCGATTTTGAAGATGAATTGCATTTATTGGCGCTGGCTACGCTTTTTAGAAAAGAAAAAAACAGAAGGAGGTACTGGATTCATCCAGTAAATAGAAAGAGAGAAACTAAAGGCGAATTTCATTGTCTCGTAAAGGAGCTTGAGAGTGATCCGAGTGATCCTGAAAATTTTCGTCAGTATTTTAGAACGTCGAAGGCACAGTTTGATTGCAGAAGACATAAAAAAATACAGACAAAATTTCACAAGCCTATTGGTACAAAAAATGACATGATATATGTTTAAGGTAAGGTTTTTATAAAAAAAATATGAATTATTTTCCTCAGAAAATTGTGCATAAGCATCACGACACGACACTGGCGCGTTCACACTGCTGTGCCGTGTCGCTTCCCCGCCCCCCGTACCTCACCCGGTCTGACGCGGACCGGGATCGCTCGTGACG
This sequence comes from Thaumatotibia leucotreta, assembly GCA_025490895.1. NCBI lineage: Eukaryota > Metazoa > Arthropoda > Insecta > Lepidoptera > Tortricidae > Thaumatotibia > Thaumatotibia leucotreta. The sequence continues at coordinate 9,383 of JALPQI010020293.1, forward strand.
CGACACAACACACGCCGTCACAACACAGTGCGTCAGATAAATGTGAATGCAACGATATTAAATACTTGAAACCGATACCGTTCTGATGCGTCACAACACAACACAACAGACAAATATAAACGCGGCTTTAACCCCCTTATTCATAAACGTCTGCTAACTTAACAAGCTAATAATAGTTTGTCCCTTTTGATCTTATGGACACATTGTTAAGACCGAAAGGGATAAACAATTATTAGCGGCTTGTTAAGTTAGCGATTTGAACAAAGGGGTAAAACTTTAGAAGGTAGCCAAGATGGCATTCGATACGCATACGAGAAATGTAACAGATTTACATAAGATTCTAGTAAAGTGATGTGTGTATAATTTGGCATTTATCGCGATAGTCTGACCTTGATGTTTAGCTAAGTTGCCAATTGCTAACGCTTAGTAGCGTATCGTAGTTTTCCCTCTCTGTCACTCTTTCATATAAGTGCGACAAAGACAGTTAGCTGCCTTTCGTTTACGATTGACGATTAAGCGTTAGCGATTGGCAACTTGGCTAAGCACTCTTGACTGTACAGGGAATGAGGGTTTTTGATACTTTTTCGCCACTTTAGGGCTGTGAGATGGCAGCACTGTGGCGTAAGGTCAAATGAACTGTCAAATTCAATACGTGAATTTAATTTTCTTTATGTTTTTGGTTTATTTAATATTAAAATCATTACTCTAGGAACATTGTTTTCTAAAATATATATAAAAATCAGTTCTAAGTAAATTCTCATGAAAAATACAAAGTTCCAATTTTTTTTCGTACCAGTGACTTTGGGCCTCACTTTTAGAGCTCAATCTTCAGTTCGGCCACCGTTTTCTAGCCGTAATACGTTACAAAATCAATAGAATTTTGGTATTTTGTGTTTTGTCCCTATAAATCTGACAGCTGTTTGGCCCTAGCGTCGCCAGGCCCCAATTTCACCACATTGACAAGTCCTACAATAGTAAATTTACTGTTTCTCCAATCGGGGGCGTCTATTGGCTACAGTTACCGCTTATCAACGGAAGGGCCGTGCGTTTGTTTGCTACCTACATAAAATGTAGTGCAGGAACTTTAATAAATCGTCAGTAAATAACTACTTTTTGCGAAGCAAAATTACAATTGTCACACAAAAACACGACAATTGTAGCGAAATTCCGACATACACCGAACCACATGTCAAGATTGAATGAAAATTGTACATACTGAGCCTCGCGACAATTGTCACGGGTTTCGGAAAATAAATAGTTTATTAACGATGTAATAATGTTATTAGTAATAATTTTATGTTGGTGGCAAACAAGCACATGGACCGTCCGATAGTAAGCGGTAGTCGTAGCCGGAGGTCTGTGACGTCAGTAACAGTGATATTTTACAATTGTCAGACTTGTAATTAGGGCATTTTCACTTCTAGGGACACCCAATTAGCTTAACTCTCACAAAAAAGTTAACTTCGATGTCAGCTTTGCAACGACAATTAAGCATGAAATATTTACGTAAATCCACTTTATTCTCGTTTTTATATTGCATATACGCGTGTTCTTTCTGGATTAAATGATAAAAAAATATTTTTATTAATATTGAATGCTTAATTGTCGTTACAAAGCTGCCATCGAAGTTAACTTTTTTGTGAGAGTCAAGCTAATTGGGTGTCCCTTGAAGAGAAAATGCCCATTATGGTGAAATAGGCCACAGGTGGCAGAAAAAATATCTAAAACCTTGACCTTTATTCCACTAGCAACAAGGGTCAGTTTCCTCACAGCTGCGGCATCTTACACTGTCCACAGTCGTCCATGCCGTCGCTAAACTCTTCGATCTGAAGCGTCATCTCGAAGAAGCTGTATTTATCGTGGACGAGCCGTGTCGCTTGTTCTAGAACCTTCTGGGGACTTACTCCGGTACCTGGATATACACAAATCACATCATCAGCCTAGAACAGTCCTGTAACACAGGGTTTCCTAGCGCAGGACGCAGGGTCTCAATTATTTTAGTGGTTAACTTGGTCAATAAACTATTTTCATTTCATTTTCATTTCATTTCACTGCTGGACGTAGGCGGGTCAAAATTTATATCTTATATCTTGGGACATGTTACACAAATCGACTTAGTCCCACGGTAAGCTCAATTAAGGCTTGTAATGTGGGTACCAAGGCGACGATATATATAAGGTTCTAATTTATTAGATGCAGATATTTTTACAGCTGATAGTACTCGGTCTCTGGAGTATATTAAACTGTGAAACATTATAGCTTTTACGATGTTTTTTTGGAGAAAACGGAAAAACAAATTTGCTACGTAAAAACACCCTGTTTATGTGATTATTAAATGAAAACTCATTGAACAGATTGTAGTACCTCTTTTACGTACCATTTAACTGGAACTGGCCACATCACGTCGATAAATTAAATACTTGATTGTCAATGTCATGTCATTTTCCGTTGGATTGTGTCGTTTGATGACATGACAGACAGTGTTATTGTGACATATGATAATGCACATGATGATTTTTTTTTGATGAAATTATAATTTTTTTTTGTTAGAAAAATGAAATCAAAAAAGTTACATGAAAAGATTTCTTAATTTATATTTAAAGTTAATTATTTTAATGTCAAGTATCATGTGTTAAAATATCTGCAACTAATAAATTAGGACCTTATATAATAGATATATATATATATAGATACATAAATACATACACAGCCATGACCAAGGAACTAATATTTATGATAAATAAATACACAAATAAAGCCCTCGCCGGGATTCGAACCCGGAACCTCCAGCTTCGTAGGCACGGCGGCAGGGTCGGCACCTGTATTTAAGTATCTTATATATATCGTCGCCTGGTACCTACATCACGAGCCTTAATTGAGCTTACCGTGGGACTAGGTCGATTTGTGTAAAGATGTCCAAAAATATTTATTCATTTATTCGATTATTTGACGTTTGTATACGTCCCTTATATATAACACGTCTATTGAAAAACCTCCCAAGAAACGATAGACTTGTCACAAACGTCAAATGTTCGAAGTCTGATGGCTGTCATCTATTGGTCACTAAAGTGTCGAGCATTGGTCTAATGTACTCACGTATGGCAAGATGCGCCGACAGAGCGGTCTTGTCGAGCGAGAGCGCCCACATGCGGAGATTGTGCACCCGGACGACGCCAGGAAGGGTGAGGAACGTGTTTGCCACCTCCTGCAAAATGAATCATATTTTTAGTTTCAAAGTCAAAGTCAAATGGTTATAGTATTATCAAACCGCGATTAGAAAGGGATTTGAAAGTACTGTTGACACGACAGTGTGTAAGTCAATCTAGGATATATTCATAGTTAAATCAATATATTTGTAGTATAAGTTCAGAGATACAATAGATTAATTAATCACTCGCGAGTGCGACATCTATAAACAACTCTTTTCTTGATAAATATTGTGTCATTTGTTGTGTCAACAGTACTTTCGAATCCCTTTCTGATTCCGGTTTGATAATATATGATGAACTCTTTTGAATGGTTTAAGTTACAAATAAAATAAAATTACTTCCGGTTCTAACCCTACACCACTGAACCGAGCAGAACCGGTAAGAAACTTGGCGGGACTTGATTTTATTTCAAATAATTATAGCATATCTTATAATATGCATTAAAAAAAACTAAGACAAAACTGATTTTAAATAAATTGTAATATAATAAGTCAAATTAAATTAACTCTTTTTTTTAGCATTAGAGAGAAAATACGCCATTTTTAATGTCTATCTTATGAAAACCTCTTTCGATTATTATTATCAATGATATTTAGGAATAAAATGTATAGTTTGGAAAAGTTTGTCAATTAGTACACACCAGAAAAAATATATCCATCCCTCTTTTTGGCATTAGCAAATGAAAAAGCCAGTATGATTCTCCCTAACTTTCTAGTCCGAGAGACAAATACGGGACAAACTATAATTAGATGTAAGAATAACATTGTGAGAATACATGAACATGATCGTGCAGATCGGGTAAGTACACCACGTCCGACGATGTCCCTATAGTTGACACCATGTCCACCACTGGCCCGTACCTGGAAGTGAACACCCCTAGGTGACCCCTCCATGAGGACGAGCAGTGTCCTTGATTATATTGAAGATCGTCAGCAGTACCAGCACAGAGAACATAAACATGCAGATCGGGTCCGCCATATCCCACGATGTCCCTATAGATGACACCATGTCAACCACTGGTACGTACCTGGAAGTCGACACCCCTAGGTGACCCCTCCATGAGAACGAGCAGAGTGTCCTTGATGATATTGAAGGTCGTCAGCAGAACCAGCACAGAGAACATGAAGGTGCAAATCGGGTCCACCAGGTCCCAAGACGGCTGCAAATAAAAAATGTATATATAATATTTGATGGCGTCATGAAGTCGCTTCAAAATTAATATTTCTTCTTTGCCTTCAGTAAGAGCCAGTCCTTATCCTGTCAAGAACACCTGATAATGTACTGTGTCAAGTTTAGTGCATTAGCCTATGCTCGTAGAACCATCTCAACGTGACGTATAAATCAAATTGTAGGAACCTCTCGTACATTTGAGTTTTAACGTTACTATGACAACATTTTAAAGTGGGGTCAGGATTTAATTTAGTCGTTAGCACCTTAATCTACAAGCCAGAATTTATAATAATCCAATGTACTTACATACAGTCTAGCACAAGAATATAGGTGACACGAATATTATTGACATACCTACCTGTATGTACCTTTAATGCTTCATATCCCAATTTTGAAATAATAAGCTTATATGTATCTAAATTATTTACTTATTAGGACTGAGTGTTAATATTTTCAATGTCACAATATGTGACATTCAAACTTGTACCGAGGTGTCATCTATTGGGATTGCCAGCAAAAGCACCTGACACTTAGTCGTACAATGGATTTGACTAAGAAAATTCGCAATTTTGAGAAATTTCGATATTGTCACCCTATAAGATAAATACCTATTTAACAAAACTTACAAACTCCTCTCCCAAAACACACGACAATACTTTATGTAGATTTATATATGAGCACATCATATCACATCACATCATCAGCCTATGATAGTCTACTGCTGGACCTATAACTATAGGCATCTCCTATTAACTATGCGTATAGACGCATTAGGAGGTAAATGCCCATAATCGCCACGCTAGGCAAGCGGATTGGCGATCGCAGTAATGTGTCCACTATGATGACGCTGCTGCCCATCATTAATCTTTTATAAAATAATGGTCAGTGACACTTCAATCCCTCAGTCGACTCTTACCATACCCGCAGGAGGAGTTGGGGTGGTGACAAATGTATTCTTACTGCCGTCACCACACGTCCACCCACACGTGGTTGAAGGCTGTCACCAGCATTGACGACGTTTTCTCTGTTGTAGCGAACACTCAACTGCTTGTTAATGTAACCTGACAAGCCAGTCTATATTACCTTGAAATAAATGACGATAGCAGCCACAAACACGCCGAAGCTCTGCAAGAAGTCTCCCAACACGTGGATGAAGGCTGCTATCAGCATTGACGACGTTTTCTCTGTTGTAGCGAACACTCAAGTGCTTGTTAATGTAACCAGACAAGCCAGTCTATATTACCTTGAAATAAATGACGATAGCAGCCACAAACACGCCGAAGCTCTGCAAGAAGTCTCCCAACACGTGGATGAAGGCTGCTATCAGCATTGACGACGTTTTCTCTGTTGTAGCGAACACTCAAGTGCTTGTTAATGTAACCAGACAAGCCAGTCTATATTACCTTGAAATAAATGACGATAGCAGCCACAAACACGCCGAAGCTCTGAAGGAAGTCTCCCAACACGTGGATGAAGGCTGCTCGTACATTGATGTTCTCTCTGTGCTCGTGATGGTTTGACGAGGAGCTCTCTACATCTGATTCGCTGGTCCTGTCCTGTAACGTAATATAGGTCCATGGTACAGTGAAGCTATTGTACTGGGGGCCTATAGTGTAGGTAATAGCTTATAAAAAACGTCTCGATGGCGTTTACGTTTTCATCGTCATTTGTATGAAATGGCGATGAAAAACGTAAACGCGATCGCAACGTTTTTCATAAGTTATAACCTACACTCTCAGTTTAACTAAACCGCCAATAGGAAAAAAGGCTGAGAACTAAAAGAAATCATCATCATGATATCAGCCGAAAGACGTCCACTGCTGAACATAGGCCTTCCCCAAAGATTGCCACAATGACCGGTCCTGTGCCACCCGCATCCAGCGGTCTCCCGCGACCTTCACCAGGTCATCAGTCCACCTTGTGGGGGGCCTACCCACGCTGCGCCTTCCGGTACGTGGCCGCTACTCGAAAACCTTCCCGCCCCAACGGCCATCGGTTTTACGTTAAAAGAAATGCAGGTTCGAAATTGGCCACGTATAGAAAACAAGATTTGCCTTTTTATAGTGGTTGTCAGAATATAATTAAACTTGATACAAGATTATAACATGAATTTGCTTACTATGGGATTGTTGTTGTTAAAATACTTTGTTGTCAGTATGGGATTAACTGAATAAAAATAAAAACACAAGAAAAATAACGATTGTTCCATTTTGCTTAATTTCCTTGACCATTTTTTAGAACAGCAAATTTTTGCGTTTCAGAAGTTGATCCCGTAACAAAAGCTGTTCAATACCTATCATAGATAAGTTGGCTACCGCGAACCACGATCGACGTGTTGCCTTGCCTCCCTATCACACTTACGTTACGAATTCACAAGTGCGAGAGAGAGGTCACGTCAATCATTCGCAGTAGGGCCTCAGGTTTGATTATCAGTATTATCACATATTTTTGTCAGCCTCTGTAGCCTAGTTGGTAGTGACCCTGCCTACGAAGCTAGAGGTTCCGGGTTCGAATCCCGGCGAGGGCATTCTTTGTGTACTTATTTATTGTTGGAAGTATAACGCTGGCCATTTTAAAAAGTATAGTTTGATTTATATTTTTGTCAAGGCTGGTGTTCTCCTGTCACACTTACTTGATGTTTTTTTTTTCTTACTGTCATGTCTTTGTGTTGTTTATAATAATATACAAATATTTACTGAAGTTCCACTGCATTCTTAATCTTTAAACGTGAATAATTCTGTTATTTATCACAAATTTTTGTTCCTTGGCTGTGTATGTATCTAAGTATCTAGTCGTATACGTATCTATCTATTATATATATCGTCGCCTGGTACCCACAACACAAGCCTTAATTGAGCTTACCGTGAGACTAGGTTGATTTGTGTAAGATGTCCCAAGATATTTATTTATATTTAAAATGACTAGGAAAAGAAAACAAAACATTTGAAATACGTACCTTATTGTTAAGAACAGGGTTGTTGCCGCCGTGCGAGTGACCGTGGCCGCCGCCGCCGTGGCTATGTCCATGCTGGTGCAGCGTCAAGCCCATGCTGAAACGATATAGCTTTGGGTAAGGGGTAGCGTTGAAAATTTCCGGATTAAATCCCGATTCTTTCCAAACAGCTTGTTTTTTTCCGGATTTTTTCGAAAAAATTAATGAAAGTTTCCACTATAATTTTCAACTCTAAACCAATGCGAATTAGATCTACTTTTCACTTTTACCGGGATAACGCGATGTCATCGAAGCGAAGTCAATTGAAATAGATGGCAAGGAGTGACAGTGACAGTGACATTGATTATTTCTGTGAAAACCCGAAAAAAACGGAAAAAAACAAAATTTTCATATATTCCCGAAAAAAACCATTTGATTTTTTCCGACATTTTCAACGCTAGTAAGGGGCATGTATAGTGCTTTTCTCAAACATACAAAAAATACAAAAAAAAATACAATGTTGTCGAAATTAAAAAAAATATTAAGGTCAATGCGGGTAAAACCGTCTATCAGGAAAGCCGGTCTTCCAACTGATTTTCACCCGTAACTCAACAGCTTACGGACTTTCCTTGAAAATAAAATATGCCGGACTTACCCACACTGACCTTACTTTGTAGGCCTGAAAAGTGTCTTGAAATTTAATTGCTATCCCAGTGAGTTACTGCGCCCTAAAAGCGATACTTCCGAGTCTATTTTAAGGAACTTAAAGACAATATTTCATTGCATGTTTGAGAATAGTAGATTACATGCCAAGGCCGTTTAAGTGGGAAATGTCTCGGATGACGTGTAACTAATGTGATTGGAGGCTTTCCCATTTAACGGCCGAGGTGTGTTTACTATTTTTCTGCTCAACGGAGCCGGCAGGCGGCAACTTAGTTTAGCGCAGCGGCCTGCAAAGTGCTGTTTGCCGGCCTGAGGGCAGAAAAAGGTTTTTTAAGTAGCGTCGATCTCCAACTGCCGATATATGACCCTCTGCACTGCCATGTTATATATAAAAGGACCCTGGTCACCACCCATGTAAGAACCGATATAATCGTCTATTACTTACATAAGGTTCACCAGAACACCCACAGCAGATGTGATCAGCATAACAGTAGCGTCGATCTCGAACTGCCGATATATGACCCTCTGCACTGCCATATATACAAGGACACCGGTCACCACCCATATAAGGAGAACTGATGTTAGGGCACCTATTACTTCCGCTCTGTACCAGCCGAAGGGCATTCTGAAAATTAAATTAAAGAGTGTGTTAACTTTAATTATATGGGTATAAATAAAGTCGAGTTCCATTGAAGAACTGAGATATTCATATTTTCATTCAGAGTAAATACGAACTATGAAGAATCTGTAGGTAGGGTATTGGGTCAAAATTCTTTTCGTTGTCGTTTCATACCACTCTGTCACGCTTTTAGTTGCTGTTTCGACTCAGTATATAAAAAAAATCCGGTGTATTTGTATTTCTTTTTCACGCTGGATTTTAATCTATAGGTACATCGGAAATTGAAAACAAAACATCATCTCATACAAAAACCACCACTGCGTCACGTTTTTTAGGAACATAAAATAAGACAACGAAAAGAATTTTGACCCTATTATTTAACATTTTGGAGGGTAGGCAACATATTGTATGTCTGGGTTATGCAATGGGATCCAACTTGGTGTGTATAGCTATGTTGGCTTTAGGTCCAAGCTACATGCTAAGTTGCCCATGGTCCTTTCCGACGATTTCTGGTGTACCTACTATACAGGAGGTCCTTCGATTGTAAATTATATACATAATGATACTATTATTATATAATTTATAATCAGAGGTTCCTTTCTAACACATAAGGTTATTATAGGAGAAATAAAGAAAGAAAACATACTTTCTAGTGGCCGGTCTGCTAGCGACCCATATCGAGAAGAGAGATATCATAAAACTGGCGAAATCTGTGAGGAGATGGGCGGCGTCTGTAGCGATGGCGAGACTGTTTGATAAGTAACCACCTGAAACGAAAATCAAATTAGATCTTTGAAAGTGTCATTATTATCATCAAGCATACAGGGGCCTATTTCTCGAAAGCTTGTAACTTGTAATACAAGCGGAAGTTTTTATTTAATTAGGTAATAGTGTTAAAAAGAGACTTCCACTTATATTATAAGTTACAAGCGTTCGAGAAATGGGCCCCAGATCACCTGAGGGCCTAACTAGAACATCACAACGTTTTAGAAATTATATTTGCATGTGACTACATGTCGTATATTATATATTACGTTTATTTTTGTTGTATATTATTAAAAAAAAAATGTTTAAAACTAGTTTCACGTTTGTCACGTTGTGTTAAAGACGTAACGATAATAATCATTAATCATAAATGTTTGATAGCACTTCATGTTATGATGCTTTTATGTAAACCTCAGGATGCTTAGCCAAGTTGCCAATCGCTAGCGCTTGGTAGCGTATCGTAGTTTTCCCTCTCTGTCACTCTGGTATATTAGTGCGACAAAAACAGTTAGCTGCCTTTCGTTTACGATTGACGATTAAGCGTTAGCGATAGGCAACTTGTCTAAGCACCCAGGTCGTATATGGTTTCTTTTTGTAGTCGATTATTGAAAAAAAAAATGTTCGAAACTAAATTTTTCACGTTTGTCTCGTTGTGTATAATGACATTAATGACGTAACGATACTAATTATAAAGGTTTGATAGCAGTTCATGTTATGATGCTTTTATGTAAACCTCAGGTACTCTACCTTGATCCATTTTTAATTCAATTAAATAAGGAATGAGAAATATATATGCATTCCGTTACTTGCATATTTATGAGATAAACAAAACTGCTTGTTCAGATCTGAATAAAACTGGTTTTTCTTATATTACAATAACGTAATTCGCTTACCAATTACCAAACGCATAGATATCGTCTGGTCAGACAAACCTGATAAGCGCTAATTTTGAAATAAATTAAAACATATTCATATGGTATCTCAATCAAACATTTCCCAAATCTGTTAATGTTTACAATCATCATATTGTGATCTGATATGATTGAATCAATAATCAAATCACGTGATTAGTCCTAAGCTGTCATCCGGTTTGCTAGACCGACATTTACAATACAATAAATACTTTAGTGGTTTTACAATCTCGGGTTATGCCAGTTAAAGGTAATTTCACCAAAGCTGGCACGAATGGAATGAATAATAAATAAATGAATGAATAACCTTTTTCTACTGTCATTTTGACATCCACACATAGACACTTTCTGTCACTTGCTCGATCCATCCCACGTGTGCCAGTTCTGGTGAATCTACCTATACAATTAGTCAGTAGAAAGCAAAAAAATAACCTAAAAACTTCAATATACCATAATCACGCACTTTTAAAACACTATCTTGGTTTTATTACCAACTTTGAACCTTAAACCATGAGTTCACATACATTTTTAGTTAAAATTATTGAGGTTTATCAGTATTAACGTAAAAATATATCTACGAACGTTTTTCACGATATGTGTCATGTCAAAGACGTCAAATCGTCGGGGATAGTGCAATTCGCGTAACTACCAAAGTAGATAGTTTAAATATCATACAATTTACACACAAATTGACACAAATTAAATATGTTAGTTACGCGGTATTGCAGTATATAAATGCAAATACAGTGTGTAAATCTAATACGGGCGATCAATTAAACCAGGCATGGGATTCATTAGTGTAATCATGGACTACAAGGTTTTCTTAAAGTTACTCTTAATTGTGACCCCACAGAATTTTTTTAAGATTATCGGAGCAGCAATGTAGGTACGAACATTTGTTATTGTTGATATGGCAGTTATGTCATCTGCTTTTGAAATTAGCTGTCAACGAGCATTTAACTCGCGTATGTTGCTCTACATTGCGCGCCGAATTATTTTGTATGGAAAAATTTGTTGCTTTAATTTTAAGTAAAAGTTATTTGAATGTACTTATTATGTCGTAAACTAACATCCGTTAAGAGCTTCGCCCGTATTAGACTTACACCCTGTATAAATGCTATGGAAAGTCAACCATATTTGTTTACTTTTATTTCCACGGAAAGAACATTGTCCAGTCAATTCAAATTACAGAAGGAAAAACCACCTCACTTTTAACAGAATAAGGTGTGAATTTGCATTG
>JALPQI010020294.1:0-21832 GCA_025490895.1 Thaumatotibia leucotreta
AACCCGGTTCGATAATATTTTAATATGTTTGAGTCTCACGTTAGTTATAATTCTAAAATTAATTACACGATTCACAATTTATACGAAGATTTTGTTCAGTTAATTTAATTAATACTTATAAGGTATAAGTAGTAAACACTTCCGATAATATCGATACATTGATAGCTCCAAAAATTGTTATTACCTTACCAATCCCATCAAACCCAAGTATACCCATCAAAAGGACCTCTACGTGTCACACAAGTCTATAAAAACTGCGATATGTGTCGATTGCAAAAAAAATACATATTTATGGCCGTAATCAAAATAAAAATCACGATCGCGTCAATTATGTTACGAAAGTTAGTGATACAAACCATGTGGTATAGTCTGTCCAACAACCTTAGGCAGTAGTAAAAGGGGGCAAACTGCGACCATATATTATAACATGGACGTCTAACGCCAGCTCAAAAATGCCCCCAAAACCAATTGTTCAATTGTGCAAAGATGGGCAGGACATAGCGCTTTTCATAACACCGCGCATATTTCGGCGCAACATCTTTGACAAATGTTTATTGAATATAGCCATTGATTTAGAATATATAAGTGGATCCCCAAACAGCTCAAAAAAATGGCCCCAAAAAATGGGCTGCAGAATTAAATATTGCGGTCCTTTTGCTCCGCTATTCAGTTCTGACAGTTGACATTTGGTCACCTTACGGTATAGCGTCATTATTCCTTAAACATAAAAAGTTTCTACTATTTTGCGGTGTTGTTCGCAAATTTGACACTTATTGCTCACTTCACAAAGTTTTTTATTTTTTGAGTTTTTTTTTATTATAGTTTATTGTAAGTGAGCGTTATTAGCTTCAACTGAAACATGATAGAAATGACTTTTAGTGCCACTTTTCTTGGTTTTTTTGTTTGGCTCTGTGCGTCCATTTATTATTTAATGTCATTGAATATAGCCAATCAAAACTTTGACAGACCAATCAGAACTATTTTTAAATGGCGGTTTAAGTTTTTATAGGTTGACATTCAAATTCATTGCCGTGATGCAGTGAAGAGGGGGTGACACTTGTCAACTATAATTCAGGACCGTTTTTGAAAGGCAATTTAGTATCGCGTGCGGCTTCCATGTTTTATTTATTCGTAGGGGGCAAATTTAAAAAATATAAGTCCGTATTGTTGATCGCCTACGAACAAATAAAACATGGAAGCCGCACGCCTTACTAAATTGCCTTTCAAAAACGGTCCTGAATTTTAGTTGACAAGTGTCACCTCTTCAATGAATCATGGTAATGAATTTCAATGTCAACCTATAAAAAAACTTAAACCGCCATTTAAAAATAGTTGTGATTGGTCCATCAAAGTTTTGATTGGCTATATTCTATAAACATTTGTCAAAGATGGTTCGCCGAAATATGCGCGGTGTTAAGAAAGGCGCTATATCTTGTCTATCTTGGCACAATTGAACAATTGTTTTTGGGGGCATTTTTGAGCTGGCGTTGACGTCCATGTTATACATATATGGTCGCAGTTGTTCGCTTATAGAAAATTTGAATTTGTCGCCCATGTTTCAGTGCCAAAAGTACATAAAATTTAACTTCGTAACACAAAAACTGTGACGTTTTTTGTTTTCATTGAAGGTCTTTAATTATGTATGAAATTTTTGCATTCGAAATGGGTCATTCTCTGTAAGTTTGCCTGCGGCTGGCTCTAATTTCTATAACCCTTTTCATACATTTTGTATGTTGCGCGACAATAGGGATACATATGCACGACATAATACACGATGAAATTATTACTAAGGTGTAGATTGCAGTAATTTTTGTACAGAACTTATAAGAGTAGGGCATTTGGCAGTACTCAAACTTGACGTCATTTTTTAGTATTTCATATAAAATTCCATAGTGCTGATCGTTTTGACGGTTCTAAAAAAGGTGCTGATTTGACTTGCCTATTGGACCGCAGGAAAACTTTCAGAGAATGACCAAGATATAGGGTGGGCCAGTGATAAATTCACTTTTGTCTCTACCACCTTTGTTAAAATGCATTTATCACTGGCCCACCCTATAGAATACAATACAAAGCAATGTCACGAGATTGCTGAAATGAGCCCTAGTCCACAGCCATGTCACGACTGAATGTAATTGGGAACTTTCAGGCTATAGCCACAATCCGTACAACGGAGTAATTTGCAACGATATTATTCTAGCGACCGGCGTCTTCTCGTCGAAGGAACTATGGAAGCTGTCTAAAGGTAATCTTTATAACTCTTATTTAGATATAAAACGGGCCCATTTCTCATAAGCTTGTAACTTGTAACACAAATATTTGAGTAGTATATTGTCGTTAAACACAAAAAAGTGGAAATCAGACTTTTTGTCTAAGGTCTGCGGCCCTACCGCAAACGAAAAATCCTCAAAATGGTTTTCTTTGTTTAAATAATGTGAATAATGATCGCCAAATAAAAAAAAACAATTTCTCCAAGATCACATCATCAGACCGCAACTTGGTGCCAACGGGACCATCTCGGGGCTATACACGTTCGATCACAAAAAAATCGGATCTCGATTCTCGGAGATATCGGGTAACATACATACAACAAAAAAAAATCTGTCGAATTGAGGAACTCCTCCTTTTTTTGAAGTCGATTGAAAAGCTTGTAATTTGTAATACTAGCGGAAGTCCTTATCTAATTAATGCTATTAAAAGAGACTTCCACTTTTATTACAAGTTCCAAACTCTTGAGAAACGAGCCCTTATCTAATTAAAATACTTAATAACAGACTTCAGCTTGCACTACAAGGTTTTGAGAAAAGGGTCCAAGGATTCTAGTAAAAGTTTTTCATGTAAGTTCAGTACAAATATTGCTTACTTACGGTGTATTTATACAAATCTTACGAGAGAAACTTGCAAGTGGAGTCCTTGCCCAAGAAAATCAAGCAATATACATATATTTCAAACGAAATATGCGTGGTCTCACAGCTTTTTACGTGAATATGCCTACAATCCGTGGCTAATATAATATTACGAAAGAATACATTTATTTATTTGTTACTATTACTGTAAACAATCATTTGTATCGAATCATAGTTGAATCGGTCCAAAATTACAAAAGAGCGTGATTTTGTATTTATAAAACTGATGGCTTTAATAAAGTAATGCAATACTAATTAGTCTTTTAAAATTTACGTTTTGACTACAAAATTTGCTCATCTACACAAGCTTGTGAACATAGTCAATTTTAAGGACTATTTTTTTGTTTCAACCTTTACCTTTTGTTTTACCTTTATAACAACGTACCTACTCATTGGGAATTTAATTTTACCAAAGTAATAAAATCATTATTTCTATACATATCACATGTTGTTAAATTGTCTGCAGTAATGATGAATCTACACTTTATTTTACATTTAATATAACTCTGCACAGTTATTTTTTATTCATGCTTTTAATATTACTGAAATCCACCGGTTCTAAGGAAAAATGGAATTATACTGACCGTAAAAAATAAAGCAATTACAGTCAAAGGCAAAATAAAGTGTATGTAAAAAAATCAAAAATATGTCCCAGTGCACTTTACGTCTGTGTAATAAGAACGTCGTAACATAATTATTAGAGGATTCTTTTGATACCAATTGCACTTGAGTGTACAAACTCAAAAATACCTATAGACAATAATACTTAAAAAAGATAACAATTTTTATAAAGTTATGCAGTATTGTACGCACGCCTTGGCATACAATGGCTTTATTTTTAAGCACATGAAAACTATTCCAGTTTATAATTATTTTTCTCTGTACTCCAGCCTCAATCCTCCAAGAGACGGGCTCAGAGTCTCCAAGTGGTTCCGGAGGGATAAAGCTGGAGTCTGGGTACTACTGTGGGTACAACAGCCCAGCTCCCCCAGCGTTTGAACCACCAGCGGAACGCGCCACGCCTTCGATGCTCGTTGGGCAGTGCTTCAGTAAGTTTGCATCATCATCAGCCTATTTCAGTCCACTGCTGGACATAGCTTCTCCTATTAACTATGCGTATAGACGGATTAGGAGGTAAATGCTGATAATCGCCATGCTGGGTAAGCAGATTGGTGATCGCAGTAATGTCTCACTATGATGACGCTGCTGCCCATCATCAATCTATTATCAAAGAATCAGTGACACTTTAATTCTTTAGTCGACTCTTACAGCACCAGTAGGAAGAGTTATAGTGGTGACAAATGTATTCTTACTGCCGTCACCACACGGTCAGTAAGTTTACTACAGAGCATATTTGGAAAGTGATGGTACCTAGCTGCAAGGCACACGCGTATACACATATACACACACGCATAAATACACACAAATTCCTTGTAAGCAGTGTTTCAATAAATAAAAATGGCAGGAAGAGAAGATCTCAAGAACTTTGAATAGAACTCTTGCTTGGGCAGTATTTTGCGGTTACAGCCTCAGTTAATTGTTTTAAATGAGCAAGATAATGAATCGACAGATCCACGTGTTTATTACCGTGATTTTACCAAATATCAATGAGCTCAGAAACAAAGCTCAAGTAGAGATCGATTCACGACTTACTCAATCAAACTTAGAAATACAAAAGTCCCGAATCCCGAGCCAAGCGTTCTTGCTCGTCCAGCTCCAGATTTTTCCCAGTTCAATTAAAAAAACTAGCTCCACCCACACTCTTTCAAATTGCGTGGTATTTAATCGTTTCTGTATATTCTTTCAGGTATCCCTCCCAGCTCAGCGGGCCTCAGTCAAGCCCCTCTGGTATCGTCCAACACAATATTCTACCAGCACCCGCCACTGCCCGCCGATACACATCCAACTGGTGAGCTTATAAAGTATAACATAATTATTATTGTTTATTCATATTGTGCCACATGTTACGTATCTGGGTGCGAGGCAAGCCCTAGACTGGAATGTACAAGGAAAGCGAAAACGTGGCGCGCCCTAAGCCGACCTGGGCGCTTAGACAAGTTGCCAATCGCTAACGCTTAATCTTCAATCGTAAGTGAAAGGCAACTAACTGTCTTTGTCGCATTAATATGAAAGAGTGACAGAGAGGAAAAACTACGATACGCTACTAAGCGTTAGCGATTGGCAACTTGGCTGAGCATCCTGCCGTGGAATTGTTCATGTGATAGCCTCATCGGAAGATCAGCGCTGGCACACGCTAGCAACATTTGAATTAGCTGCATTTACTTACATATATTGTCGAACAAAATAGTTGTGAGGTGGTCTGCTTAGAGTATACTAGTATAGTCTTTTGTGAGTTGTAATATTTAAAGTATAAGTAGAAATGCTTTAAACAGCACTCAAACTATGAGAAAATGCTCCGTATCAGTCTGCTTTATGCCGTTTCAATTCTCGAGCCAAAGCGGAAGGCTCTTCAATTTTAAGCCTAAAAAACGGACTGTTGCAGTACACATGCGCAACCTTTGTTTCTTCAAAATAAAAAATTAGAATAGAATCGAATAGAATAGTATTTATTCAGGCAACACATAAAAAGCAAACTTATAAACTATGAAAAGGACACAAAACAAAGAGTTACAGACGTGAAACTGAAATGTTCTCCACTCAGCAATGCAGTTGACACCACTGAGCATTCATCTATTCGTTAATTCTCGTGATAATAATCATAAGGTCTATTGCCTGTAACTTTCTATCAAAATCATTATCATAATCATATAGTCCACTCCTGAAGATAGGCCTACCAAAAAAATTGCCACAATGACCGGTCCTGCGCCGCCCTCATCCAGCGGACTCCTGCGACCTGCACTAGATCATTAATCCTTGTGGAGACCATCAAAATAAAAATAGATTCTCTGTTTCCAGCCTCAGACGCGTTAGGCAGCCACCACTCCAGTGCCAAATACGACGGCACGCCACAAGACTCCCTCGGAGACTTCGTCACCTTCGTCTGTCAAGAGCCTACCGATGTGCAACAGTTACAGGTACACTTGTCACCATCATCAACCTGTGTCAAGCCACACTGCTGGACATAGGTCTCAAACATAGCACGTCACTAAGTTCGACCTTGAACTTTCCCACACCAATATACCCCCTTGAGGTTAGCGATTCGGACTCAAGTAGAACCAGAACCAAAGTAGCTCTGCGAACCGCTAAACTTAAGCAACAGTGGGCAGGGTATATTAGATCCTATTGGGGCGGAAAGGTTCTCGAGTGGTGGTCTACCCATCATCATCAGCCCTTGAGCGCTCGCTGAGTATAGGCCTCTCAGTCCACCTCTGAACGCAGGCTTCTCCTATTAACTATGCGTATAGACGCATTAGGAGGTAAATGTACGCTACTGCCCATCATCAATCTAAAATCAAGAATAGTCAGTGACACTTCAATCCCTTAGCCAGCTCTTACGACACCCGCGGGAAGAGTTGGGGTGGTGGCAAATGTGTTCTTACTGCCGTCACCACACGACCGCATATGTATACGCCATTCCCGGTCTTGTCAGTGGTCTACCCACTGCCACTTAATCTGGCCATTCTAAACCAGTCATCGTCATCATCATCATCCATTGCTGAATATAGGCCTCCCCCAAAGATTGCCACAAAGACCTGTCCTGTGCCATCCGCATCCAGCGGACTCCTACGACCTTCACCAAGTAATCAGTCCACCTTGTGTGGGGTCTACCTACGCTGCACCTTCCGGTACGTGTCCGCTATTCGAGAACCTTCCCGCCCTCGGCCACCGGTTCTAGTTCTAGCTAAGCCAGTACATTAATGAAACCACTTACCTCCCAGGTCCACGGCCTCTCCCGAAGTCCGAAGCCGGCGTATTTCAGCAGCTCCATGCTGCCCCCCGCCCCGCTGCCCCCCATGGCGCGGCCAGTTGCTATTATACGCTCTACAGGTAATTGTTGTAAGTCACACATTACACTATACACAGTAGTAGATCTAGAAATTTTAGAAAGAAAAATTAGGTGTCAAATGTGTACGTAAAGTAAATGGGGTAGGATGAAACTGTTTTTTGAATAGGGTAAGACAAAATCCTACCAGCTGCGCCACAGGACGACCTTTTGTCTTTCCCCATTCTGAAAACCGTTTCATCTTACCCCAACTTACCTTACTTGTACATATATGCGAGATCATGGTAAAACTACAAGCTTACTATTTTTTCTTTAGCTCATTACTTCAACAGTTATTTCAATACTCAAAATGGAATGCAGTCCGCATACGTTTTTGAAAAAAACAGAATACGTAGTAACTGCTATGCTCATTATAACTAGACTAACTGAGCATTCTTTGGGATAGAGGACAGATAGAGGTACCTAGTCAAAAAAGTTCAGATAATGTTTCATCGTCAATTCTTCAAATCATCGTAAGAATGTCTCAAATATCTGCCACGAATCCTATGATCCGCGTTTCTACTTCATTCTAAAACAATTTTTCATCCCATTTGCTTTCTAAGCGCGCCATTGCTTGCATGCATAGCGGGAATAGTAGAATAGTGAAACTCCCTAGGAAATGTAACTTTTCAAAACAATATTTCGTGTTAAGACTTGTTTTTGTCCATAAGCGTGATGGGTATACTCTTGGGTCGTCTCGTTCGTTTTTCGTCACGTTCCTAGATTTGTCCAATTCTGCTTTCGTCACCCATTCTTTATTCGTCACGATCGTCGATGGTCTTTCTCATCTTCGGTCAAATTTGATGTTCGTCTTTATCTTAATCCGTCTCGTTCTTAACTCGTCATAATTTTCTTTCATCATGTTCGCTGTTAAATCTAGGTTTTTCGTATATTTTTATAGTCTTAAGTCGGTACCAACTTAGAATATGACCAAATACGAAATGACAATAAACGATTGAGTCAAAATAAGAAAAAGGTCAACAACTTATTATGGTCAAAGACGACAATGACTGCAGACTAACTTGACGAATGAAGAATGGGTGACGAAAGCAGAATCGGACAAATTTAGGAACGCGACGAAATACGAATGAGACGACCGAAGAGTATACCGCGTGATGAAAAACATTGTATGGATCACGGTCGGTAAGAGGCATACTAGCTCGAGTCATTAAAACCCCTTGCCTACGGCGTCGGGCTTCTAACACTCTCGTTAGTAATACCACACTTACCTCTCTAGATGCAAATTGTACTATTTTAGTACAGATGGTGCCTTTTTTACGCGCTATGCGAGACGTGGCTCATTTTACGTAAGGTCCAACACTTTGGAGGGCTATCTGTAATAAACGTCGTACGAAACACGTGCAAAAAGTAAATCGTGTCGAATTGAATCACTCCCTTCGATCGTGTTTTAAAACATTGCCACTCTCCACGCGTTTCGAATTACATGTTTTTCGCACTTGTGTCGTAATGTACTTTTGTTCACGTTTCAGCGGCCCGTGAAGACTACATGGCGCTGTCGTCGCTCCCGTCGGGGGAACTAAGTTCCCCTCCCTCCCCCTCGCGCTCCCCTCCGGCGCCCGCCTCCCCGCGCCGCCGCTCGCCGCACTACCGCGCCGACTGCCCGCCGATATCGCACTACAACCACTTCTCTCAGCCGCAACAGGTGATGTAGGCTACATACTGGACTCCCTCCTAGAGAGGTAGCTGAGCTCCCCCCCTCCCCCTCTCCTACCCCGCCGGCGCCCGCCTCCCCGCGCCGCCGCTCGCCGCACTATCGCGCCGACTGCCCGCCGATATCGCACTACAACCACTTCTCTCAGCCGCAACAGGTGATGTAGGCTACATACTGAACTCCCTCCTAGAGAGGTAGCGCCCGCCTCCCCGCGCCGCCGCTCGCCGCACTACCGCGCCGACTGCCCGCCTATATCGCACTACAACCACTTCTCTCAGCCGCAACAGGTGATGTAGGCTACGTACTGGACTCCCTCCTAGAGAGGTAGCTGAGCTCCCCCCCTCCCGCAACAGGTGATGTAGGCTACATACTGCTGAAGTAACTGACGTTACAGGAGCAAAAATGATACTCAAAGTGGTTCGTGGTAGAATGACCTTTATTTAAGAGAAAGGGTTTCCTTATATAGTATGTATCACCTCGTAGAGCAAAAAAAGAAACCCATTAATATTTAGATCATACTAAACAACTTTTACTATGGGGCCAAACTCGAATACGCGAAAAAAAATTACTCTCCCATACAACGTGTTCATGATCACGCAATCAAACTGTCAAATTTTTTTTCGTGAATTCGGGTTTGGCCCCATAGTAAAAGTTGTTTAGTATGATCTAAACATTAATGGGTTTCTTTCTTTGCTCTACGAGGTGATACATACTGTATAGTAATCTAGTTCCATACGATGAAGGTTACATGATGCAAAAGAAAGCGTACATTACTAACAGTCAAGGATGACAAGGATCATTACCCATGGCTCAATGGGTAGTTAAATACTATATCCTAGTGTGTGTTGCACTCAGCCGCATCCATTTATACAGCGTGTAAAAGACATCGTTACTGAAACCTTTATATATACCTACTGTACACTGGACTCCCTCCTAGAGACGTAGCTGAGCTCCCCCCCTCCCCCTCGCGCTCCCCGCCTCCCCGCGCCGCCGCTTGCCGCACTACCGCGCCGACTGCCCGCCGATATCGCACTACAACCACTTCTCTCAGCCGCAACAGGTGATGTAGGGTACATACTGGACTCCCTCCTAGAGAGGTAGCTGAGCTCCCCCCCTCCCGCAAAAGGTGATGTAGGCTACATACTGGTGAAGTGACTGACGTTACAGGAGCAGAAATGATACTCAAAGTGGTTCGTGGTAGAATGACCTTTATTTAAGAGAAAGGGTTTCCTTAAAATGCGTTTAAACCAAAAGAACTTCGCTGTTCTAGCGCCCGTTCTACGAAATCAACCAATCACGTTTTGTTTACCGATCGAATTTCGTAGAGTGGGAGGTTAGAACAGCGAATGCTCTTTTAGTTTAACCGCACCTTTATATAGTAATCTAGTTCCATACGATGAAGGTTACATGATGCAATAGAAAGCGTACATTACTAACAGTCAGGGATGACAAGAATCATTACCCATGGTACAATGGGTAGTTAAATACTATATCCTAGTGTGTGTTGCACTCAGCCGCATCCATTTGTACAGTGTGTAAAAGACATCGTTACTGAAACCTTTTCAGTGTATACCTATTGTACACTCTGGACTCCCTCCTAGAGAGGTAGCTGAGCTCCCCCCTCCCTCTCGCGCCCAGTGAATATCTAAACTCCTCCCAAAGAGAGAACCAGGAAGAGTATAAATAATAGTCCGAACTTGACAAAGTTGACGTTGTTTCATTCATGTGGCCTCATTCCGACTCCATCGTCAACATCAACATTGTCTTCCAACTTGGTTGCAAATAGATCAATAACTTGCAAGATTTGATTACAGTCAAGCAGACAAGCCGTGTGGTGACGGCAGTAAGAATACATTTGTCTCCACCCCAACTCCTCCTGCGGGTGTCGTAAGACTCGACGAAGGGATTGAAGTGTCACTGACCATCATTTGATAAAAGATTGATGACGGGCAGCAGCGTCATCATAGTGGACACATTACTGCGATCGCCAATCCGCTTGCGCAACGTGGCGATTATGGGTATTTACCTCCTAATGCGTTTATACACATAGTTAATAGGAGAGGCCTACGTCCAGCAGTGGACTATCATAGGCTGATGATGGATGGAAACAGACAAACATCGGGATAGGGGAAGTGAAACCCAATAAAAGCTTCCCAAAAATATAATTTTGACAACTTCTTTGCCTTATCAATCGGTCAACGGCAAACATTTTTAAAATCTCTGGAAACACGACACACACACATATTTTTTAAACGTTATTTTTAAAAACGTCGAGTTGGTCGGCTGTCTATTACGATTAAAAATAGCTATCAATCTGACACGCACCGGCCTATTAGTTTCAAGTAAAGGGCCCCGGGCGTTTGTCTATATATAGATCAATCAATGCTCAGGAACAATAATTCCACGACTCTTGGGTTGTATTCTTTGTACGGATGATCGTCTATTTATAGCCGAATCAGCTGCCATATAAGTTATTAGTATGAAGAACGTAATTACGTAGGTATCCAAAATGTGACCGGGTCGTAAAGTCAAGTCATCTTCACCGTACCCTTTAATAACCTGTGTATGGTGTTTTAGCTAGACTTAGAAAATGCTTTTTATAGAGTGTCGCGTAGACTTGTCTGGCAAGCCATGTATAGATAGATACTCGAAATGTATATCACTCTTGTCCAGAACTTTTACTACTTCAAACATCAGAATCTTAGTTCAGCAAGGTTCATCTGTTCAACCTTAAGCCCCCCTGTAGGTATATAAAATTTGATATGAGTACCTACGAAATCTTTTTCACACCACCTATTCGAATACGGGCCTTTTCTTCCCTGCTGGGAGGGATCAAAGTGGCACTTTTCTGTTCAAGGACTTTCTATTGCCAGCCTAAAAAATTAATTACACCCTGTGTATAATATACACGTATCAGCTCTAAAAAAAGCTGCTAGTGTATTAATAAATAATAATAATAATAGTATATTTGGTGTCGCAGGTGTTCAGCTACGGGCCGCTAAGCAGCGTGAGTCTCGGCGGCGGCGCGGTGTGCAGCGGCGGCGGCGCCGTTTCGCCGCCCGGCGGACTCGGCCTCTACGCGCCGAGAGCGCCGCCTAGGGCTGCCGTCAGGTTTGTACAATTTTGACTGCAGACAATATTAACCTCGATGACTTCCACACTGTTGTTTTTTTTTTAAACAGTAAAGAATAGGAGAGGCACGGTGATGGGCCACCTGATACAACACGATAGCTTCTTTCTGAATATCCTAGAGAAGATCAAGGGCGGGCTCGGCCTCTACGCGCCGAGAGCGCCGCCTAGGGCTGCCGTCAGGTTTGTGCAACTTTGTGTAGCAGGTGTTCAGCTACGGGGCGCTAAGCAGCGTGAGTCTCGGCGGCGGCGCGGTGGCGCCGCCCGGCGGGCTCGGCCTCTACGCGCCGAGAGCGCCGCCTAGGGCCGCCGTCAGGTTTGTACAACTTTGTGTCGCAGGTGTTCAGCTACGGGCCGCTAAGCAGCGTGAGTCTCGGCCTCTACGCGCCGAGGGCGCCGCCTAGGGCCGCCGTCAGGTTTGTGCAACTTTGTGTCGCAGGTGTTCAGCTACGGGCCGCTAAGCAGCGTGAGTCTCGGCGGCGGCGCGGTGGCGCCGTCCGGCGGGCTCGGCCTCTACGCGCCGAGAGCACCGCCTAAGGCTGCCGTCAGGTTTGTACAACTTACGGCAAGAGACCAATAACTTTTTTTTTATGGGATTACTCCTGGCTACAGACTAGCCGAGGGCAGATACGCGGCCTACGATCAAGACGGCCAAATACCGATTACACACACTTTAAGACGCGGTCAACATTCTTGTTCAGCTTCGGCCTTCTGAGCACCTACAGCGCAGAGGGCTACTGTCAGATTTGTACAATTTTAGGCAACATCGGCGTTCTTGATCAAATTTAACTGCAGACAGTCAAGGTACTGCGACACGCTTCAATCGTTCAGTGGTTTATTTGACATTTTGCTTCTTGACAAGCGGCGCGATGGGGCGTGCAGCTGTAGTTCTGCGTCGAACGTCCATGGGATTTTAACTATAGTCTAGCAAGCATAGATACCTGCTCGCCCCTGTGTCCAAGTAGTTTGGACGTTTAGACCATGTCGGCGTTTTTACTAAAAAAATTGATTAAAAGAAGCAAACATAAAGCTAAAGCCAAGTTGACGGTGAGCTGTTCATAAAAAATCCAATAAGGACTGTAGAAAATATTTTTCAGTTTATTAAAATTCCATGTTATTTCAGATGGAACGCGCCATTCCCAACGCTGGAGGAGGAATTCAACATCATGACTGCACCTGCGGGACCTGACCATGTCGTCCTATTGGACGATGGTACGTTATATCTAACTTTACTCACTTCATTTATCCGGAAATGGATCGGAATGGATCATTATTTTAGTATCGGGTGATCAGTTTTACTGACGACTTTCCATTCGAAAGGACTTGCGGAGTAAAATTAGATGGGCTTAAAACATTTTAATGAAAATATCACCTAGTAGTGGCCACGGTTTCCTCCGCAGACTATTTATCTGAAACCGATTCATTATCTGAAACTGTAACTACTTATTATCAAACTGCAATTTAAATGGGATTCAAAACGTACACAACACTGTATAAGTCAATCTAGGATAAATTCATATATTATTCATATTTACCTATGTTATTCATAGTTTACATGCAGACAATTACAGACAATAGATTAACTAATCACTCACTATAAACATTATAAACAACTCTTTTCTTGGTAACTGTTGTGTTATTTGTTGTGTCAACAGTAGGTACTTTCAAATCCCCTTCTAATTCCGGTTTGATAATACGATTTATGAGAATTCATCTATTTAGTTGTGCCTTCCACATTCAATTTTGGTGTACGTATTCCTTCTAGAACGCTTCTTCCAATCAAACGTGATAACCTCCGAAGCGACAGCCATGGACACAGCGGCAGTCGCGGTAGACCCAGAAGACATGGCGCCGGACAAAGCGCCGGACCTGCGCTCGCCGTGATCCGCGCCCGCGGCGGCGCTCGCCGAGTCGGCGTCGGCGCTCGGCCCCGAGTCGGCGTCGGCGTTGGCGTTATCATCGGCGTTAGACGCGCACACCGTTCTGCGTTGGACGCCTGCGCCGCCGCCACATTGGCGCCCCGTTGTGCATAGAGCCAATTGAGATACCTGGAAAAGAGTATCGAAGAGTTATTTTCTGTTAAGGTCAGTAAATTTAAGAGCAGTAACCATACTATGACTTTGTACAGGTGTTGTGAGAAATTACTTGCCTTCGGAAACGTTCGTAAACACATGCTGTTTCAGGCAGTGTCACCGAGTCTGACTGAAGTAGCATGACAGCTATTACTGTCAGTCTCAGTGAGATAGACTGAAACAGCATGACGTTGACGAACGTTTCCGAAGGCAAGTCAATTCTCACTACATCTGTATGTAGGTATCGGTAACGTTAAATTAGGTTTTTCTCAATACGTCAACCAGGATGCTTAGCCAAGTTGCCAATCGCTAGCGCTTGGTAGCGTATCGTAGTTTTCCCTCTCTGTCAGTCTTGCATATTAGTGCAAAGACAGTTAGCTGCCTTTCGCTTACGATTGACGTTTAAGCGCTAGCGATTGGCAACTTGGGTAAGCACCCTGGTCATTGTGCTCGCTCCAATATATCAGTGTGAGCGCAATAGAATGCATTACGAATCGAGTAAAACCTAACGTATCCTTACTTTCCAACTCTTATACTGATACAGCGGCCCTAACGCGAAAAACTAAATTCGTAAATTTCGAAGATTTGTCTCTCTCACTCTAAAGACGCTTTTGTTGGAGTGACAGAGAAAAATCCTCGAAATTTAGTAGTAGGCCAGTAGCCGCAACATGAGTTTTCAAGTAACGGTTTAAGTTTTACTCGATACGTTAATTTGTCTATCATACGCATTCCAATCTTTCAGTGCGATCATGATATGCTGTTTTACGTATCGAGTAGGTAAACGCAAACTTTACTTGTTAACGTTGGTACGACTGCTGATTATCATTATCATTATGATCACTGAAATTACTTCCTTATTTGTATTCTGTGCGCCTATAGAGAAACAAAAAAATTCAACAAACCTAAAGGTGCATTCAGACCAAACGAGCATTTGCTATTATAACCCCCTACTCTACGAAATTCGATCGTTACACAAAACGTGATTCGTTGATTTCGTAGAGTTGGGGTTAGAATAGCGAATGCTCGTTTGGTCTGAATGCACCTTATGACCTTACATTATTGTATATTCGCTCTTTTAGATCACAATCTTGGCCTTATCATCAATTTAAAACTTTAAACCTTGAGTTCACAAATATTTTTAGTTAATATATTGATATTTATTGGTATTACCGAACGTTTTTCTCGATTTGTTATTGCAACAAATGTAATTGGAAACAGCAATATTTTTTTTTATATTTTTCGTTTCCTATGGCGTACGGAATAGGTACAAATAAAGAAATTTAAACTCTCACACAGTTAATAACTCTTTGACTAAACTAAACAAAACGATTTCATCATTGAGCCTTTTCAATAATGTAAAAAATAAAGAAATCATGCCTATGTTCGTTGTAAACACTTTTATCGATATTGAAAAAGCCTGCAAAATGGCGTATAAAAA
Organism: Thaumatotibia leucotreta; assembly: GCA_025490895.1. NCBI lineage: Eukaryota > Metazoa > Arthropoda > Insecta > Lepidoptera > Tortricidae > Thaumatotibia > Thaumatotibia leucotreta. The sequence goes on from JALPQI010020294.1 coordinate 15,158, forward strand.
GCTTGCCTTAATCTATTTTAATTATACAATGATGTCAATTATTGGCAGAGCAATTTTAACTCTGCAAAAATGAGGATTTACTTTAATTACATGTCAACTAATGTAGGCGTGATATTTACATGTGCAGTTATGTAAATCTCAGTCTCAAGCGGAAATTGAAAATGTATAATTCAAAATTAGGGTCAATTGCAAAAAAATACATAGTGTTACGGAAGTTAGTCATACTAATTATATAGTATGTCCAACAACCTTTGGCGGTAGAAATAGTAGATGGGCATTTTCGCGAGAAGAGATACAAAAACTTATTTTTCTGAAACAGGTAAATTTTATGTTTTTCCTGCTCAGAATCACGAGCTCTTTCGATCCTACTAGAAGAAAAAAGTGTCCCAACTTTTTGTTTCTATTACGTAACCGTTTTTCAAACACTTTGTACAGTCACGTCTAAAAATATGTATACAAAAACAAGGTTGCATAGATATGTAGTCATACATTGTATCAAAAATATGTATCTATTACTGACACCAAAAAATGTATCCATTAAACTATTTCAGTATTATGTAATCACAAAATGCTTCACAAGTTTAATAGTTAAATAAATTCCATTTAAATGTATTCACCTCGTAGTCAAAAATAAGTATACATGAATGGTTTCCGTTTACATGTAACCACACCAATTTGTCAAATATTTATATACGCCGGTTGATTCATAAATATGTATTCAGACAGCAAAAACAAACCTTGCCTGACTGGCATAGAATCGTAAGTTGTATAATTAACTGATTTGACAATTCACGAAAACAGTGCAGACTTGTCACTGCATACATCTATCTCACGATTATTCTATGACGCACTTGACAGTCCAAATTTTTAGATTGAGCTCACTTGTAAATATTGTGTATTTCAGTTTAGGGTCATTCACAGAAAAGTGCCCTAAGCATTTTTTTGTTTTTATTTTAATAATATCAAGTTTTTTCTACTCAGGTAAAATCGGAACGGCATTTTGCAACTAACAGGAGAAATATGTCCCTAACATGTTATTCTCGCCATCGAATAATATATATATTTGTATATTTGTATATATATATTATTCGCTTCGCCTGTATAATATATATATTTGTATATATATATTATTCAGGGTGCTCAAAAATATCTGAACATGCACTCTAATGTCTTGAAAATAGAGTCGCGTTCTCCTATATTTTCAAGAACCGAACCTATATTTTTATAATTGTCATCGAATTATATTGATAGACAGTTGTCTATCTTGAATTTATTATTTATTACCAGCACTTCAAACCCAAACTTCTTTATTTCGAATTGCCCTAAGAAAGTAATAAGAAAAAATACAGATTTACAAGTGGTATTTACTTTATAATGCTTGACAAACAAAACATTTCTTCTCTCTTTCAGTTATAAAATAGTAGTTTTAATTTTAGTAGGTAACTAATATAAAATTATAATACTTATGAGTTTCATAAACAACCACTACCTATTTGTAGCTTTAGATAGGTTCCATATTATAAAAGAAAGTCACTGGCCACATGGAAGAAACTTCATTTTAAAATCGATTACAATTAAGACACGTCAAAACATGAAATCGTGTTTACATAATAATATTATCTATGATTCAAACGACGTATACAAATATTTGCCAAATTAGTGTGGTTAAATGTATAAATAAATTCATGTATACTTATTTTTGACTACGAGGAGGATACATTTATATGTAATTTATTTAAGTATGCAACTTTCTGAAGCATTATGTGATTACATAATACTGAAACAGTTTAATGAATACAATTTTTTGGTGTCAGTAATAGATACATATTTTGGATGAAAATGTGTGGCTACATATTTTTCAAATCTTATTATGTATACATACTTTTAGACGTGACTGTACAGCGGTTACAAAGTGGAGAGCATGTAAAATGTATGAAAAATGTGGGACCATTTTTTTCTTGTACTTTTTTTCTCCTAGATTGAAAGAACTCGTTATTCTGAGTAGGAAAAACATTAAATTTACATACCTTAAAAAAAATTTTTTTTGGATCTCTTCTCGCGAAAATGCCCAGATTACATGCCAAGACCGTTTAAGTGGGGAAATGACTCGGATGACGTGTAATTGTAGACCGAGGCGAAGCCGAGGTCGACAAACATGTGATCCGAGGCTTTCCCATTTAACAGCCGAGGTGTGTAATTATTTTTCTGCTCAACGGAGCCGGCAGGCGGCAACTTGGTTTAGCGCAGCGGCCGGCAAAGTACTGTTTGGCGGCCGGAGGGTAGAAAAATAAATTTTAAAAAACCGGCCAAGTGCGAGTCGGACTCGCGCGCGAAGGGTTCCGTACCATTATCAATTTATTATTAAAAAAATACAGTTAAATCAACCTACCTCAAAAACTATAGGAGATAATTTAATCAAACCAAAAATCGTTGATAGAGTTTATTAATGTGCATAACATTTTTTTAAAATTTTATATCGCGTAGTTTAAAAAATAGAGGGGGGGGCACATTTTTCAGACTTTCAGAGCTGATATCTCGAAAACGATTTGCTTAAATAAAAATGAAATTTATAAATTTTCATATCATTTTCAAAGACCTTTCTATTAATACCCCACACGCTTATATACAACTAAAAAAATGTTTCTATCCCTCAGTTACATGTATGGAGGGCCCCCATCCCAATGGTTTTTTTTACAATTTAGTATTATAATCCTGTAGCGGTTCATACACCACATATCCTTACCAAATTTCGTTACTGTAGCATTTATAGTTTCCGAGTAAATCGGCTGCGACAGACGGACAGACGGAGATGACGAATCTATAAGGGTTCCGTTTTTGCCATTATGGCTACGGAACTCTAAAAATGTAGACGCGTTTGTTGACAGCTCATAGAAAATTTTTACTGCCATAGGTTGTTAGCCTGAATTTGACTTCGTAACACAAAAATTGTGACTTAATATTTTTTTTCATTAAGACCTTTACCTATGTACCTTTTTTTGCAACCAGCTCTTACCAAAAGTGCTTGATAATTTAGATTTTTATGTAATAGCGCTCCATACGGATTAAAAATGCAAACGCACCAATGCTCAAAAAACAGCGGTGCACTGGTCTACTACCGCGAAAATATAGGATTTTTCTCTGTCACTCAAACGAAGGCGTCATTAGAGTGAGAGAGACAAATCCTCGAAATTTACGAATTTCCTTTTTCGCGGTAATAAAAGGGTTTATAGCCGATAGTTCATAGCTAGTACCTAGCTCGTGAGACCAGTGCCATACGGCAAAAACGTTACGAGTACGATGCGACACTGTACGATACGATTCCGTATCGTTACCGTTTTTGAGCATTGGTGCAGTCGCACCAGGAATCAGTAGAATCAAAATACAATTGAATAAGGCTTAATAATATGAAATCTGACGCTACATTTAAAAAGTGTTCATATATACACGTAAATAAGCTTCAAGAGATTTCCATGTTTTCATCGCAATAAACCGGCATAGACTACACAATGATGTGTACAACAGAGTATAAAATAAATGGACAGTGCTGCCATCTTTAAAACCAATACTCTCACTGCTAAGCGTAACTAAAAGCAATAATAACCCAGGGCAAAGACCTTTAGTGTAAATATTTATAATGGTTGTAGTTGAAATTTAGATTTTAATTTATAGCGTCGCCTGTCTGTATTACAGCTATTTCTATTATTTATTAAAATGTTTTATTAATTTGCCTATAGGATAATCTACAGATAAGTAGTAAATTTCGGTACGCAGTGACTTTGTTATGGCGTCTTTTCGGAATTGAGAATAGTGCCATCTAGCGGATTTTGTCGGCAACTGATAGAGACAGGCGGCGCTTTGTTTATTGTACTCATAAGGCGAACAAAATACAATACTCCAACGATGTAAAAATAGCTACGAAAAAACATTATATATTCTAATATTTTTATAGAATACGAAAACGAGTATGATATGATCAAGCCTTCCAGTAATTTAGTGAAATAAAAGTTAAATGCAGCTTATAATTCGTTTGCTAAGCTGTGAAACAGTAAGGACAAGCTATACTGAACTTGTTTAAGTACTTAAATAAAAATAACCACTGTTTTTACTTAAATACATGAACAAAGTTATAATTATGAATCAAATGCTTCCAAGTCAAAACACGTTTATTATTGACAAAAGTGTGATATTATAATTTGTTTTTGTTTCGTTGTTGTGTGTTTTGTATTGAAGGTTAGTATAAGTGTGTAGTTTACGAATTTGTTTTAATTTATTGAACGAATATTTATGAAAGACGAGCCTTGCTTAAGATTAGTTTAGATTAGTAGCGAAGACTAGTGTCGAGTTGTTGTTTCGATTCGAGAAATAAGTAATTTAAGTACAAAGTAAGACTTAGTGTAAGAAAATAAACCTTTGTTAACTACAATAGTTTGAGATGCCGATTAGCTATTTGTTTAGCTTTTTAATTATCACGATATTTTTTTTATATTACGTCACTAAATTTCGAAACGTTATTTAAACATTGAAATGCGTGAAGGAATGTTTTGTTTCTACTCAAATATTCTGAAATACTAATAATGAAGGCATCTCGAACTTTTTGAAATTAATAAGCAATAAAAACATCGAATAATTTCGAATCGAAATGACAATAAGCAATAATTGTAGTTGGACATTCGTCTGGACATTTTATAGGTGCCTTTCACGAATAAAACGTATAATATAATAAATTAACGTATGATAACTTGTACATTGTAGAGATCTTTTAAAATCCATCCGCTCATACCTGTCATGTGGACAATTCATACCTATTTATCTTAAGATTATATTCGGATATTGAAAAAAGTTATTGTATTCGCAAGTACTGTAAATACTTAAATATGGCGTTTTTTTACATAAATCATCATCCTTGTAAAGAGTGGCAGTGTAGCCAATCTGCTGAGACACCTACAAAGGAGAATTATCTAGGTCAAATTTTTGATTGTAAACGTTACTTTGTCATGGTTACAAAAAAAGAGTTTTCCTTAATTTAACGTTAAACTTTATGACATTTATGAGTTAAAATATTATATTTTGAAGTAAAAAAAACGAAAACTTTTTAAGCATCCGAATATGACAACTAATTACACTTACCTATAGCCATAATCCTCTAATTGTATAACCTAGTTTTTTTCTTACCCTGTTCATTGTATGTATTCAACCTTATTTCAAAGCGTTAAGTGCCATTTCTGGATGGCCAACATGGACTTTGAATGGGGTTTTTTTTCGAGCCTCTCGAAAAAAGCTAGTCATTAGAAATACAATGTAAATTAATGTTTAAAATTTAAATTATATTTACATACGCCCCTTACGCCTATTAGTAAGGGGTAGAAACTAAATTGTGGCCAAATTACACTTAACGAAATCCAAATATATATACATTTTTAATAGACTTAGGGATATGTAAGTATGGTATTTTTTTGCGTGTACATTACTTTGTTGTTGACTGTTCAAAGTCAGTTTTCGGTAATTAATAAAACGTACATTGCAAGCTTGTATTTTTGCAGTATTTTGCAAAGTATTGCACAATTTTAAATAAAAACTTGAGTTTTTTAAAGACTCCATATCTATATCCAATCATTTCTTCTATACAAGCAAAAGGCGCCAGCCAATTAAATTCAGATACCTTCAAAATAAGCAGTGACTTATGAACAAGAATCTTGTCATTAATAATGTATGATAGAGCAAGCTTGTAAATTTCTCGAGAAATAAAAAATAATTTCTATTGATTTGGGTACAATCTGGCAGAACATATAGCAAACACATATTGTATAGTCACCAAAATAGAGGTTTCAAATCTTAAGTTGTAGTCAAAGTTACCTTTAAATGACGTGGTTGGCCTTACTGACTTATGATACTGACAATATAAAATATGCTTTCTCTACAGCTTTGTTTTGAATATTTTTGTACATAATTTTTTAATCAAAACTACCTGCTATATGTTCTGGACCATGGCATCAGCATTATAAATTTAAAATTTAATTTATATGCATATTTCATTAATTTCAATGGAAAATATTTTCTCCCGCCACCATTTTTTTAAGTACACGCTTTGAAGTTAAATAGTAAATAGCCTGATAGGAAATATTAGCAATATTGACAAGCAATAGATAAAATATATTATAAAAAACCAGCTTTAGGGAAGCTAGATATTGGTACTGAAGTAGAAACATCCTATATAATAACGGTTGCAAAACATATTTTTTCAATAGAATCTGGCTACAGAGCGTGTTCATAAAAAGTACACTGTCAGTATTATTGATCACATTAATTAAATGATAAACTATATTTTGGTGTACAAATTCATTCTTTTTATTAAATAATATTATTAGGAAGCCTCTACATTGCTTTAATACTGATTATGCATTTTATTAGTAACTCGAAAATAATACATGCTACATAAATTGCTTGAGCAGGTAAGACAAATTGATATAGCATTAAATAAATTGTACATACCTATTTGTAAGAAGAGGCTAGAAAGAAGTGAATAATACTGATAGTGTACAACTAAAAATAAAGTTGGATTTGATGTAGATTTCGGTACAATTAAATAGCTGGTACACAAACATAGTCAGCTGATAGTTCAACTAGGCAGAAAGGCCGGAATTAGTCAATTGCTAGCTATAGACATTATTAGACGAT